>CP135532.1:5929818-5964972 GCA_032402905.1 Khaya senegalensis
TATAAATTAAATTTAAATTATTATTAAATTTCTTATTATGATGTTTTTATTTTTAATTTAGTTAAAAAATTGAATTAAAAATTAGTTAAAAATAATACTTAATAACACAATGTTATTTTTTTGGGGAATTGATTTTTTAATTTAATTATTTATATTTAATTAGATATTATTTAAAAAAAATAATAAATAACTAAAATTTATATTTAATTGCATATTATTTAAAAATGGCGATAAATAACGAAAATTTAATGTTTTAGGGTATAATTATTGTTTAATTAAATATAAATCAAATTTAAATTGTTTTTAAATTTCTTTTTATGATATTTTTATTTTTATTTAGTTAAATTATTTTTAAGTTTATTTTTTTAATTATAAATTCTTGGTTAGTTAATTTATATTTCTTTTATGTAGTATTTAGTAACAATTAATTATTACTTCAATTTTATAGGTATAAATGGTAGGTCAATTACAGTTGAAAATTATAACAGATTATCACTTTTATACAGAGTTGAGTTGTTTAGCATGATTTGGGGTGATAGACCATATAAGGAGGAAATTAAGCACAGTACAAATTAATCTATTTAGACAAATATGTTTTGGATATTTTTTAAATATTGGAGATTTACATCATTTATCCATCCTTATTCATTATATGTTGCTATATAAGGTATGTGTGAATGGTAACACTAATGAAATGTGGTTTCTTGTTGATGATTATGTTATTTATTTTTTGCGTGTAAAATTTGGTTTGAATACTAGAATTAATTGTGGACATTTTTCTAATTTCAACATACTTAAAAGTACACAATTAAAAAATGTGTTATTTGGTGACCAAGCCATCATTACTTTAGATGATATAGATATAGTTTTTGATAAATTAAATTTTTTTTACTATATCAGATATTAACTCAGTATAATTGACAATTTTTTACCTACTTGAGAGGTATTTATTTAATAAGGAAGGAAGAGCTCATACAAATTTGTGGTTGTTTGATATATTAAAGGATCTTAATTAATTTAATAGATATCCATGAGAATCCGCCGTCTTTTTTTATACAATCCAATTCTTGCGATAATTGATCTCTTCATAGTTTAATAAGTACATGAGGAATACAGCATGAGTAAATGCATTGGGCAAGAGTTTTAAGAAAAAATATAGTATTGTTAGGATGTCCATTGCATTTTAGGTATTTATTACAAAAAATAATATTTAATTTATACCTTTTGTTGATTGTATAGCACTTTGAAGTATTTATAATTTATTATTGTATAGGTATAGATATAGATCTAAGAGTCTGTACCTAGTTTGCAGAATTATTTTGCAATTATAATTAATAACGATATTCCATTGATCTTAAGGTAGAAGAATCTTAAGCGAGTTCTGAGTTAGATGACCTTATGTAGGCGCTTGTTCAACTGATTTAAGGTAAATACTTGGCATGAAATTAATGCATTATGTGATTAATTGTTGCGTGATCACAGTTGCTTCTTGTGTTATTGCTTGAGCCTATTGAGATAAATTTACTGTATGTAACTCAATTATTTCAGATAATTCAACCAAAAGACACATACAAAAGTAGTTTGCTAATGAGTATTACTTATAAAGAGTGTGTTGAAGATTAAGTTCTTTGTATGAGTGGAGATAACACTAAATTGCACTCCACCCAAGTAGAAGTTATAATTTGATGTAATTTAATTATTTTTTCTGGTTAAGCAAAATCCATTATTATTTAACTTACACAAATATGTTCGTTTATTATAGAACACACAGTCTCATTATTTACCCATAATATCATTGCAAGTTTTGCTTGCATTTCCGTCATATGTTTCTCTAGTACAATCACAACATGACTCTTTGATGCCATCGCCACATTGTTCATCTATACCCCATAGTATTATTCTCCCATGTTGCCATAGCATTATTTTCCCATAACTCTCAATGCTTATGAAACTCGTTTTTAATTGAATGCTGAATTTTATTGGATTAATTTGAGTACAATCATATATCATGGTTAATAATTTATGATACTTATTATCTTTTGGAACGAATATGAATTAGATCTTTCCACCACAATATTTTTTTAAACTATTTGATAATACCTATAATTCTTTATTACGAATATCAACTAATATGCTCTCAGCTATGTACCTAAAATATATTTGAATATCTAAATTCAAATATTTGGTTCATAAACTTCTTACTTCTGGGTGTGTAAAATTAATATGTTATGTGATAATAGAGAGGAAAACAGTGGTCGGGAGTGGAATTGAAGGGATCAAAGAGACCTAGAAGATGATTGATTTAAGTAGTAAGGCTGAGCCTTTAGATATTAAGCTGATGGGTGCTAGATCTTAACTTGCAAACTTTTCCAGTAGAACCAAAAAGTTAAATGAGATGTTGAACATAAGCCACAAGTCTAATAGTAAGAAATGGTTAGGCTTTTTGTTTATTAATCTTAGTAAGACTTTTAAACCTATGACTATTTTTATAGTTTTTTCTAACATTGGTGCTAGTGAGAAAGCATAAGTTATGTAGACTAAATCTCAAGTTTACTTTAAAACATTTGATTGTAAGGTTAACCATAATTTGTCCAAAAGAAAAAATCTCATTCCAATAGTTAAACTTACCTTAGTTGATAAAAAGAGTCTAGAATAATGTTATATCACTAATTAGGTTTGTGTTTATTTGCCATGATTGTGATAAAGTAAGTCACATAAGATTTAGTTTTTTTATTCTTAGGAGAACACCAAACTTTATAGCTTTTAACCCTTTCTGGATAACCAATGAAAACTCCTTAATGTGCTTTTAGTTTCAGTTTCCCTTAACTTACATGTACATAATTAGGATAACCAAAAATTCTAAGGTTTTCATAGTTTACGGTTTGCCATTCCACTTTTCCTCAGGTGTCTTGAATCCTAGAGCTATAAACGGACTTCTATTATCCAAGTAACAAGCTGTATCAACTGTCTTTACTCAAAAAGTTTTGTCCAACTTTAAATTAATTAGCATATACCCTATCTTATTAAGTAGAGTTTTATTCATTTTTTCTACCAAATCATTTTGTTGAGGTGTATGTTTTATAGTTTTGTGTCTTGTAATCCCATTTTCTTTACAAAAAAAAATCAAATTTATGATTACAAAACTATAATCCATTATCAATTTTTAACCCTTTAACCTTCTTTCTAGTTTGATTTTCTACAAGAATTTTTCATTCTTTAAACTTCTTAAACACTTGATGCTTATGCCTAAGAATATATATATATATATATATATATTAAAACTTTCCTTGAAAAGTCAACTATTGATAGAAAATACCTACCATCACTAAGAGATAAGGCTTGAACAGGCCTCTATAAGTCTAAATCTGTAATCTAATGTTCTCTTGGAGTTGTGTTCTTCTTTTCCAAATTTTAGCCATATTGCTTTCCCAAATATACATTTTCACAAAACTCAAGTGATTTTATCCTATCACTCTCTAAAAGACCTTATCAACCTTTATTTGCTCATGTGGCCTAGGCTTAGGTGTCATAACTTTGTTTTGTTAAGTTTTGATTCGGATGACAGAGAGACATTACCAATCACAGTTGTTCCTTGTTGGATATATAGCCCATTTATGGTTTTTCCTTTCATTAAAACCATTGATCCTTTACATACTTTTAAATTTTCATTTTCAACTTTGAAAGTATATCCTAAACTATCTAGCATTCTTAAGAAAATTAGATTTTTCTTTAATCCTAGAACATGTCTTACCTGATGTAAAACTTTAATACTATCATCATGCATTCTAAGTTTAACAGAACCAATACCAATGATAGTTCAAGCATTATCATTCCTCATTAGTACTTTTTTCCTATTATTTGCTTCATAAGAATAAAAGAATTGCTTATTTGGACGCATGGAATGAGCATCTAGTATTTAAAATCCACTGACCTAATAATTTGTCATTTGTCACAATGAGTAGGTCTGAACAATCATAGGCTTCATAAGATAATCTATTTAGACTTAATTCCTTGCATTCTAATGAAATATCAAGTGCATTAGCACTGTTATGATCAACACTTGAAGAATTTAAGTCTTTTGAAGCTTTTCTTGATCCAGAAGCAATAACAGTAGTTGCAAGCTTTTTAGGTCTTCACTTATTTTATCACTTAAAGGAGTCTCTCTTAAAATGCCATTTCTTCTTTTAGTGAAAATATTTTCCCTTTTTCTTTTTTGACTTGGATTTATCCTTATTTTGTTTCTTGGCATCTTTCTTCTTTGTTCTTCCTCGGGCTCAAAGCCCTTCACTTATGTTTAATTCTTTTGATTCAATTTTCTACAAATCTTTTGAGTTTTAGTGCTACCTAGAAATCTTTCATTGAAAGAGTCTTCATTTCATAAAATAAGATATTTACAAAATTTTCATATGAGTTTAGTGCCTGATCCTCACCTTTTAATTTGGTGTTTATTGCCTTAGATATGAAATTATCCTATTGTAGTTATCCAGATGCTCTTATATTGTGGTTCTCGATTGTATTATAAAATTGTACAACTGCCTTTTCCTATATAATTTACTTGCTAAAGACTTCGTTATAAAGAAAGTTTCAAGTTTCAACCATAATGAAGCAACTGTTGTTTGCTTTAACACTTTCTTTAAAACCCATTTCCTAAGCTTAAGATTATGGCACTGTAGGCTTTCTTTAACATATCCTTCTTTTCTTTCTTAGTTAAAGTCGATGAAAAATTCTTTTTATCTTCTAATGTCTCTTCAAAACCATAGTGAATCAATAATGCCTATATCCTTAATCTTTATAGATTAAAATCAAAATATGTAATGAGCTTCTCAATACCAAAAATTAGATGAAGCCACTACCTCTTTAAACTTGGCTTTGATACCTATTTGTTATAATTTTAGCTTCAATTCAATCAATATCAAGTAAACGTATTAACCAAATACAACTAAAATGAATCAAAATAAGAGAAATAACCATAAACATAGAAACAATAATCAATATATGTGGTTTGGTAATATACCTACATTTATGGGAGCAAACACATAAATCAAACTCTTATTTCAAGAATGGAGATTATAGATGTATAGTACATACAACAAGTTTTCTGATGAGCATTCACTTGTCAAGAATGGACAAATATATTGGAAGTTATGTCCCTTGAAAGATTGGCCAAAAAACAGCTGCAATTTTATTTTTCAGGTTAATAAACTAATTACTAGTCAATAATAATAAGCTATTATTTAATTCAAGTTAGCAACTTATGAATGCACCTCAATCAACTCCTAAAGACACCTACCTTCACATTTCTTATCTCATTTATGGTATGTTCTATTGCTTTTATCATTCATTTTGTTTCTTTGTAACTTAAATTTTCAAATCTAAGTTTTATTTATGTTTATTTACAATTTTGTACACTTGTTTCGGCTTTGTATTAATAACTTGCTTAGGTTTAGCAAATGAAATTTGGTTGTAAATTGGATATATTTAGAAGTGCTTTTTGAATTGTACTTGTGGTTGCACATCTTCATGCCTAAATGGCACCAAGTGGATGCTTGTGTAGAGGCTTCTTTGTGTCAACCAAAAGCTAGGTAGTCATTCGAGCGAAGTATGCTTTATGTCCACCTAGTATTTGCCTTGCGTTTAAGCACCCATTACTCTTTTCATAATTTTTATTTTATTTTTGTTTGACCTTTTTTTGTTTTATTTTATTTTCCTTTCTTGTCCCTTGTTGCTTTAATATGCTTTATTTACTTGTATGTTTTTTTTTAATGCATATTTCTAAAGTGTTTTCCTTTACTTGTCCTTCTTGTACTTATTATAGTATGCTTTACATTTGTTTTCTATCATACATATAAACTTTTTTTCACTTATCATGTCGTGTGTGTGCTTTATTCATTTATCAACAGGTTAAGTGTTGATTTTAGTTGGGTCATTTTGGTTCTATTTTTATAAGGCCGACACTTTTATAAATCCAGTTATTTAAATGTCATGCTGTGCATGCATTTATATACCTACTTTTCTTCAGGTTCATCAATAAGGCCTCTTACTCAATGGGTTTTTACAACCTTTTAAAGAGGTTATTAGAGAATTCTATCACAATATTAACAATATAGATGTTTATTAAGTAGCATTTTCTATGTTTATTTACAGTTTTGTCTACTACATCACTCTGAATTTTATAACTTCTTTTGTTTATCTGTTTTCTTTTTTGAAACTTATCAACTCTCATGCATTGAGATGGACACCACCCTATTTGGAAAGTTATATGTATACGAGCTAGAGTCACTTGAAATTTTATGCACAAAATGATTCTTATGGTTGATGCTTTCACTGCTAAATTGTAGGTTTTATAGAAATCTAACCCAAGAGTTTGGTGGAACCCTTTGGCCATTAATCTGGCTTTTAATCTAGCTATAGAGCCATTTAAGTTTCCTTTACCTTATAAATCCATTTATTTCTAACTAATTTTTGTTATAATTTATAGAGAACTAGGGTTTAGGTGTTGTTCTTGTCTAAAGCATTGTATTCTTCAATCATTGCTTGTTTTTAGAGGGATTTACAAATGCTTGTTAAGTGTTTTCAAGAACAATAATAGAATCAGCAGTTAGGTAGACTTTTGGTTTAAATATGCCATCTTTTGCTCTTATGATTATAAGATGTATGGGCAATTTTTGATTGTGATTAATAGGTGAAATTTAGTGGCTTGTGTTTGTAAGTGAGGTGTTTGTTAAGAAGTTAGACAAACTATGTTCTAATAGTTGATGTTAGACATCAGGTGAAAGAGATAAAGTGTTACCTAGAAAAGGAAAATTATTTATTAAAGGATTTTAAGAAATTAAGAATATAAAGTCTGCTGCATTATTCATCTAAGTTGTTAAATGTTTGAAAATAGAAGGAAGTGATTGATCATCTATTATGTTTCAAAAGTTTGTTTGCCAAAATTTTGGAAGTAAGGATCTAACTCAATGAAAAATACAGATTTATTGAATTTGATATTGTTAAAGACATAGACCTTGCCTAAGTGATGTAGACATAAATAGCCTGTATGTTATAAACTGAATCCAAAGAAGACATATTTAGATGTATGAAAATCCATTTTGTGTTTGTTGCATTCTCTTAGTAAGTGGTAGCATTCACAACCAAAGGTTTTAATTTGATTGAGCTTAGGTTTGGTTTTGTAGAGTTTATCATAAGGTGACATGTTTTCCAAGCTTGGAATTGCTATTTTATTGATTAGGAAGACTGTAGTATAAAAGGGTTGTAGTCAAAATTTTAATGAGATACTAGCTTGTGCTAGAAGAATCAAACCAACTTCTACAATATGTCTATACTTCCTTTTAGCTTTGCCATTTCGGTTATGGGTTTATGGAAATGAAAATCTCAATTGAATGCCTTATGTTTCAAGAATGGTTCAAAAGCTTTACACTCACTATTCATATCACCCTATAATGTCTTAATACATTTATTAAATTGTTTCTCAATAAGGAATTTTAAGTTAACAAAGGCAGTGAAAGTATTTAATTTTTAGGACAAAGGATAAAACCAGGTATAGTTTGTGCAATTATATATGAATATGACGTAGTACCTATATCCTTGGTTTGAAATCAAAGGTGTTGGCCTCAATAAGTCCAAATGAATTAGTTTAAATGGGTTTAATATTTTGGTTTCACTACTTTTGTAAATAAGTCTATATAATTTCCCAAGTTAGAAGGCACTGCAAAAATTAAGATCTTCATTTTTATTAAAAGTAAACAAATTACAAGTTATCAAACTTGTCTTTACAACTTCATCATTAAGATGGCCTAATCTTTTGTGCCATATATTCAATATAAACTCAACTTTAAGATTAACAATACTTGTTTTTGTGGAAAGCAAAAAAGAAAACATAGATACTAGTTCCTTGATTTTTAGAAGTTTTAAGCTAGACATCAAGGGTGGTTTAGACAATAGTGTAGATAAAGAATGTAGTAATCTATAGAGTCCTTTCTTAACAACTCCTTCCAATATGGTGATCCCCTACTTTTTGTCCTTGGCAAAGCATGATTTATCATAAAATAATACAATCACATTATTGTCTTGAATTAGTTTAGAGATACTGATTAGATTTTCGGTGATACTGGAAATATAAAGTAAATGATTAAGATAAAATTGTGTAGGTATGTGATGAAGTTTTGTATTCAAAATGGCATGTTGAACATGTGAAAATTTTAATTTCTCATCATTATCGACTACAAGTTGCTCAAATCCATTGTTCTTAGCAACAAGATTGAAGTGTCCTAGGTTGTTAGTAATATGGTTTATGGTATCACAATCTAAATACCAAGAAGAATTAGCTTGGTTCTCTAGTGTAGCTACAATTGCTTCCTTTTGAATATCTCTATTTGATGCTGTTTGAGGGTAGAAATCTCAATAGAATCTATGCTAACAACTTGAAGCAGCATGTCCTACCTTGTTGCGGATTTGATAGGTAGGCTTATTATTTCTATTTCCATCCTTGCCTGTTCCTTTTCTTTTAAAATTTGTTGGGTTGTTAGCCTAGTTATTGAAGTTACCAATGAACTTATTGTTGAAGTTATAGAATGGTAATGGTAATGGTAGCCTTGTCTATTGCTGCTATTCCAATTCCTTTTTTGGTAATTTCTTCCTTATGCAAAATTTACTTAAGGATTTGAGTTCAAATTCATGTTGTTGATGGCCAAGTTCTTCTCTATTGTGTATTTAAAGCTTAATAGCATGGTATAAACACCCTGCAATAGGAGTCTCTCAGACCAGGAAGTTATATTAATTACCATTAAGTCATATTTTGCTTCTAAACCTTCTATTAGAAATAAAACAAATAACTTCCTCTTGTGATAATAAATGAATAAGGTGCGCAATATATGTTTGTAGCAATTTGTAAGCACAATAATGATTTCAAAACTCAAAGTATGTCAATAAATGCTTAGAATGCTTGATTATGTTCAAAATTATCTATCAATTTCTATTAGACTTGTATTTATAATTAAAGTTCAAAAACTAGCCATTATAATTGTAAAAATTCAATTCTCATATGCAATTAATAGATTGGTTGAAGTGAACAGTTAGCAAATCTTTGAACAGTTCAAAAATTATGATGAACCCAAGAATTAAATAAGCCACAAACTAATGGGTTGGGCAGAGAAACTAAGGGCTAGTTCGTAAATAGATTATAGTTTTAAACTTTTTTAAAATCTTGCATTTTAGTCTTTATCCAATTTTAAAAATTTATGATTAAATTCATATTTTAATTTTTTAAAGTTTATGTTTTGGCACATTTTGCAAGTTTTGGAAGTGTGTGTTTGGACAAGACAAATGAGTATACAAAAATACTACAATCATACACACAAACAAACATATTTTCAAAGATTTAAGTGGTAATACCCTTAACTTGTGACTTGATTCTTCACTATGAGTTTTTGATGCTTATTTTTTCATTTGCTTGATTGAATTATATAATTTTTAATCAACAAAACATGAGTTTGTGTAAGAGTTACATTACTTCATTCCATCTCCAAATATTACATTGAAAGTCGACAACAATTCCGTTCCAAAACTATATCTACATGAAGGAATGTATAGAAGGCTTTAAGGTAGGCTCTCAGAGAGCACCCACCTAACACTCAAGCAACAAATAAGGAGGTCTATTCAGGACTTAGACACCTAGAGAGCACTGAGATGGCGTACGAGCAAACTACAATTTAATCACTTACATTCATCAGCATTCTAAAATTTTCGATCACTTACCATGCATGAAGATATAGTTCTTTAATGAGATTTTTAAAAATATTTTTCATACGACATCTTAAACTACAATTCAATTCACATGTTTTCATTAATATATATGAGCAAGTATTATTTTATCTATATTTGTTTAAGATTTTATTATTTATTTAATATGTAAAATTTTATAATGGCACCAAGGTAGTAGTGTTAACTTTTAGATTTTTATTTAAAACAGTCAAATTAATTCTTATATTCAAATACTGAAACTAAAATAAAAATGTTGTAGGATTATTTTAATTTTAGGCATTGAAGTGTATTGAAATTTAGATGTACCTTAGTCTTGATTGGTTTTCATGATTAACGCATTGCCATTTTTGTCCATATATTCAAGATGTTAATTGTTAGTGTTTAATTGGTGATTGGTATTTATAGAAATAAGAGAATCCCTAATTTCATTCTATGATTTAAAGAAATAAAATATAAAAAGAGGGAGCACATTGATAACAATTCAATCAATATTGTGATAATGCGTTTGTGATTTTTTCTCGTAAATTCTGAAAAGTAAATGTAATATAAATTTAAGAACATAATTATACGTTAATCAATGAAAAGTTAAAAAAGAGAGCTGCCATGATGATAAATAAAACTTTAGGCTGTGATGAAATATATCACAATTGTGGAGTAATATGAAATTAGCCTAAAAGCAAATAATGGCACTTTCAAACAATACATGGATAATGGCAGACGCGATGACATGCGTTGGTTATATTTATCCTTGGAAATAAATTATTTTGGTCGATGAGATTCTTGACTTCGAACATTACAAAATGAAAGGCGCCCAGTATCCATGAATGGAATTTCTTAAAGAAGTGAGAACTGATTGCGGCTGGGCCAACATATTTAATGAGCTAATTGTGATGTAGTATACTGTCTTTAGCTTTCTTCATTCAAAGTCTAATTTTCTGTCAATCTCATACTTGTCATATTTTCTGTCATGTCAATTCACATATGGAACGTCACCCCTTATCTCAGCACTTACAAATTTTTACGATTAATTTTTAAAATTTATCAAAATCCTTAACAACTTGTAAACTTATTTTAAAGACCTCAGCATTAAATTTTTAAGAAATATTTCACCTATATTATTACTGTGCGTTGGCTGAAGACAAATATGTGTCGCGTACGTTAGTGTGAGAACCATGCCAACATTGACTTCCTCAGCCTTTAAATGCGCAAGGCCATCAATTAAGGAAAAATTATTTAAATTACCTGAATTAATAAACACGACTACTTGTAGCCTTTTTTTTTGTAATTAGTTGATAGTAATAAGTTGTCTTTTTAAGGTATCACTTAATTTATAATAAACATGTAAAGAATGGACATATAAACTTGAGATTGAGAATTAAAAGTTTGTGTGACAAAGTGCCTGTGCATGGATTCGTATTTTATGCTTTTGAAGTGCAAATATTCAAATTCACAAGAAATAAAATTGAAAATCGACCACAATTTTTTATAATTTAAGTTTGTAAAGAAAGAATAAAAATTTATTGAATTTCTAAAATTCAATACTAATTCATACCTAAAAATTATAACAAGAATAATGTTATTGGAACCTTCACAAAATTTGTAAGATTCTTTTCCCTTATTTATCTCGCTAAACTTTAAAAAAAAAAAAAATACTTTATTTAATTCTAAAGTAATCCTATTTTGTCTCTTTTTTCATAATATTTTGGTGTACTTTTTTTTTTTTTTCCTTTTGTTATTCAGGTATCATATTATCCCAGTGTCTTAGTTAAAACATATTATTTTTTCTTAAAATATTTGAACTCCAGTAAGCAAAAAATGTAAGTTTCATTATTTCTTCTAGATTTTCTATCCTAGTAAATACAATATGGTTACTTTTATTAATTTTTTGTAGATTTCTAACTCCTAGTGTAGGATTGATGCAAAATTCACAAAGTAAAGACTGCATCTAATTATGGTACATTCATGTATCAATATATCTATTTTTTTTTTTAAAAAAATTTTCGTGTCTTGTAACTTGAAATAACTCTTATAAAAATTTGAAATACTAAAATTTTAATTTTATTTAAATTTTTATTTTCTACTTTAAGTTTTGATAAGAGATGTTCAAGTTTTAAATTATAAATTTTTTAAATATACTACTACATGAATGTACCATAGCTAAATCCAACAAAAATCTCTATTGAATTAGGTTGGATAGCGAAGTTGTGAGCTGAGGTAGCAAACTAAGTAAAAAAGGTTGTTAAGTTTTCGTGCATAATGCAGCTTGTTGGCTAATCTTGGTCTTCATTGCGCCAATTTTATTAGTGACATAACTGTAATGTCTCCAATTTTAAAGGGCCAAATTTCAGTCAAATTAATCACACAAAGCTTATGACTGAAAAAAAATTCAGTACTTTTTAATAATAAATGTTCTTTAGTTTGAGTGTTATTCGATCTTTTAGAATTGGAGCGTTACAATAACCATTTTCAAGAGGTTCCCAAGTTTCTATCCGGTGATGATAATGGCTTTAGCAGTTACTTCGCTGATGGCTTCATTGCTTATTGCTTGGTGAGTCGCTAGTGCCGTGTTTAACGATTTTAGATTTAGTTTGCAATCTTTTTCGTAAGACATTTGTCTCATTTTTTCGTACTTTCTATTCTACTCTTTTTCTTTTTTAATATAATTTCTGCATTACAGTTTTCTTAACAAAAAAAGGTTGTTTTCATATTTATTTAAAATTAGGTAAGCTAGTTGAGAAAACGAAATCGTATGGTTTAAAGTTTGGTAGTTGTTGCTTATCTTATATAAATAGTTTTGACAAAGCTTTCGTTGAGAATATTTTCTGGTTTTCACCAGAAGATAAATAAAAATAATTTTCTTCTGAAAACACTCTCTGAGTTCTTCTTGTTCTGTTAGTTGATTCTTGAAGTTGTCGGTTAATTTTTTCAGATTGTAAGTTGATTTGGTTGAGTACAGGGATCTTTAATTTAGGGTTTAAAAAAGAAATAAAAGATATGATCAGTGGCAGTTAATGAACATTAAAAGCATAAATTATAGTTATAACACATAGATGTAAAACGTGTTTAGCTAAATTTAATTGAATATGACTTTTGTGTTTTTACGTAATTTAATAAATTAAAAATATATGAAAATAAAAAGAATTTTATTATTTAAGAATTTTAGTAGGATTTCAGTAGCGGTACAATATTATTTAAGAATTTTATATTATATATGATTTAATAGAGTCAGACATTCAGAAATATTTACATCTGCAGATAGCGAGTATAATATGGAAGAAGAATAAGGAATAATAATCTTTCAAAGTTTCTTAACCCAATTTAACGAGTTTTTAATTTCTTTTCATTATTTTCGTGATTCTATGTAGTATTGACTTGTCTGTGGATGACTATCAACCATCACATTGTTCATTCTTCATAGAATATAGTAGGTAAATGTCAAATTCGAACATTATTAGAAGGAAAGAAAATTTGAAAGTAACAAGTCTCACTTCTTCGTGTATTTCAATTGTTAATTATTTAATTTTTTTTTTTAAATATGAACAACATTTTTTTAGAACAATCACATGTCAATAAAAGTATTGGAGATAACACTTTATTTCACAACTACATGATTATTTTTGGGTAACATCATTTGTTTATAACAGCTTTGGATCCACAATGTTATATATATAAGCAAATGTATTGATCATCAAAATATTTCACCATAAATTAACTATCATATGCATATAAAGAAAGGATAAGGACCCCAATACAAGATATAATATTAATAATAATAAATCTTAACGTCATTTAATAATTATTTTGCACTTTCCTTTTCAATAATTAAGCGTAAAACAAGCTGTTACTAGGCCATTTAGCTATCAGACCAAAGACACACACGAGGTGCAAAGTTTCTCATATGTATGAATAATTCCAGTTATTCATTTATTTCTCAAAATACAATCTAGTAAGACCAGAACAAAAGACCACAAGATCTTCTACGGGTGATTTTCGAACCCATCATTATTAATCTTTGCATAGCCGGAATTATAGAAAGCAAATTATTTAAGAGCAAGACTTCAATGTGTTCCCAATGTCGATGACAAATCCGTATTTAACATCTGCTTTCAGAAGGCGCTCCAAGGCAGTGTTCACATAATCCATTTGTATTATCTCGTTATCTGCAGTAACGTTGTGTTTGGCTGCAAAATTGAGCATTTCTTGTGTCTCCTTCATTCCCCCGATGTTACTACCACCTACTATCCTCCTCCCTGGTATTCCACAACAATTTGTTAGCTGAAGTTCCTTAATATCATTAAAAATTGTAGCATTATGCTTATAAAATACGTAAAATATGTTTAGAATTAAGGTGTTGTTTCTTTTTATTCACAAATGATATGTGAGAGAATTATTAAACCTAATATGGGTGAGAAACTAGATGGTAATTATATATTAACTTCTAATTAGCTGGCATTATGTTTACCTAATATTTTAGTAAGTAAAAGCATGAAAATCTCAAACATATTCTTAATTAATGTTGACCCAATACTCAATTTATCAATAACAACAACAACAACAACAACAACAACAACAACAACAATAATAACAAAAATAAATAACTCTAGTTGCTTGTATTATATATCATATGCTTACCAAAGAGCAAAGGAAAAACTGGTAGTTCTAGTGGCTTCTCTGGTACACCAACAAGAACAAGCATTCCGTCAGATTTCAATAGTCCAATCAATGGCAGAAGAGGGTGGGGTGCAGATACTGTAGCAATAATTCCATCCATCGTGCTCATGGCAACCTATAAATTCAGCAAACAACATTAGAACATTATAGATACATGAGTCCTGGTCCTTGAAGTTATAATATTCAGGAAAAAGAAACCTTTTTGTTCTGACAAGAAAACCTGCGTCTCATTTTGGTGACGGCTAATTAAAAAGGAGTGAGCGATGCTCAGTGGCTTCCTTCTTCTTGTTAGGTGATGTACTGATTACAGTTACCTTAACCCTTTGCAAATTTGACTGCGACATGGCCTAGCCCACCAAGTCCAACGACAACCACATGTATACCTGGTTTGTCAAGTCCATAAAATCTTAATGGACTGTAAATGTGATACGAGCACAGAGGAAAGGGGCACCTGCATCCAGCGGGAGGCCTTCTGGAATATAGACGACGAAGGGTTCATTGGCAACCATAATGTCAGAGTACCATCCTTATGTGGTAGTTCCGTCGTAGTATTTAGCGCCATAGGTAAGTATCCTTGTTGGACAGTAATTCTCAAGATTGTCCGCGCACTTGTCACAAGAGTGACATGATCCGACCACGCACCCCCCGCCCACTTTTTCTCCTATTTTGAATTTGTCTAGTTTGCTCCCAATCTTTCGTCACTACTCCCAAAATTTCATGCCTACATTTCCCAATTGTATCATTATTAGGATAATAGTTAGTTATAATTGGTTATTAGTTTGGTATTTTCGGTTATTAGTTTGTTATGAATATATTTTGTATTTTTTGGATAGTTATTTTTTTTCAGCTAGATATTTAGCTTATTGAAGATTAATGAATATTGGATCATTCAGTTTTTCATCTTTGTTTCATTCATATTCTCTTCAACATGGTATCAGAGTAATGACCTTTGCTCCGCTTCGTTTTTCTTATCGAATCACAAATTTTGTTTGAGTTTCCTCTGTTGAAGCTTGTTTCTAATTCAATTTGATTAGTATGAATTCTCAGTCCTTTGACAACATTACTAATTCAAGATCTTGGATAAACAGATCCGCCATTGATGAGCCATCAAGTCCTTACTTTTTGATAGTCCTGGTTTAATTCTTGTTTCACAGCCTCTTATTGGAGACAATTATGCTTCTTAGAGCAGAGTAATGTTGATTACTTTATTAGTAAAGAATAAGCGAGGTTTTGTCGATGGATTCATATCTCAACCTGAAGGTACTAATTTTGAACTTGTAGATTTATGGATTAGAAATAATAATATGGTTATCTCATAGCTTCTGAATTCGGTTTCTAAAGAAATCTCTGCTAGCATTATATTTGCGAATTCTACACATGAAATTTGGGTTGATCTAAAGGAGAGATTTCAACAAAAGAAGGACCCTAGGATTTTTCAATTGAGGCATGATCTTTTGAATTTAACTCAAGGTCAAGACACTGTTAGCACTTACTTCACAAAATTGTAAACGATTTGGGAAGAATTAAACAATTACAAACTTATTTGTAATTGTAGACAATGTTCTTATGGAGGAGTCAAGGATTTGACTACACATTATCAAATGGAATACGTTATGTCTTTTCTTATCGGATTGAATGAGTCTTTTTCTCAAATTCGCGGACAAGTTTTATTGATGGGTCCTTTTCCACCAATAAACAAGGTGTTTGCTCTTATTTCTTAGGAAGAACAACAAAGGAAAGTTGGAAACCAAATAATTTTTGCTATTGATTCGAATTCATCAATGGCTTTAGCTGCAAAAGTTGAAAATTCTTTCAACAACAGAGGAACAAATTCAAGTAGTTTTAACAAAAATAATGCAAAAGGCAATAATAACAACACCATTGGAAATGCAAACTGTGAAAATGTGAATGGGGGAAAAAGAAAGATAAACCTTTTTGTACTTATTGCAATTTTCATGGACATACTATTGAGAAATGTTACAAAATTCATGGTTATCCACCAGGATATATGTCAAAACAGAAAGAACAATCTTTTTTTCAAAATTCTAATGCAATTAATCAAGTTGTTGTAGATGTTCAATCAAATGCTCAGCAAAAGCTAGAAGGTTTTGTTCAAAATTTTAATCTGCATTAGTACCAGCAGTTGATGCATATGCTGTCTAATCATTTAGCTACCACAACAAAGGGTTCAAATGCAAAAACGATTAGCAATTCTTTTCCTACAGGTATTTGCTTCTTTGTTTTTGTAAATCTAGTACTCACTTTATCGCAATATTAGACAGTGAATTCAGGGGCCACTCGACATATTTGTTCTTGTGCATTTGCATTTGTCTCTTTAAGACATATATCACCTTCATCTGTGACACTTCCAAATCATACTAAAATACCTGTGAATCTTTATGGAGATGTTGAACTCAGCCCTATGATGATTCTTCGGGATGTACTCTTTGTTCCGCAGTTCACTTTTAATCTCATTTTTGTGAGTGCCTTAATATTAGGATCTCAACTCATAGTTAGCTTTCTTCATGACTCATTTATCATTTAGGATATCAACAGTAGGAAGATGATTGGCAAGGGTGAAAAGTTTGACGAATTATATGTTTTTGATGCAACTAGATTCAATTCAAGTTTGAATTCAGCCTATAATGCAGTTGTTAATTATGTTTTTGCTCATATTTGGTATAATCGTCTTGGGCATTTATCATTCAAATGATTGGAATGGTTGAAAAATAAGTTGTCTTGTGATGTTATTACTGTGAACAAAGTTGATCCTTACTATATTTATCCATTAGCAAAACAAAGAAGGTTGTCTTTTGTTTCAAACAATAATCTTTCTAAACATCATTTCTGTGACACTCAGATATAAGTAAACCCTAATTTTTATTATTTCTTGTTCTTGAAAATATTTTATGAAGTTATTGGAAGGAGACCGAGTGAAAATCGATTAAACACGTCATTTTGTCAGGTAGGGACAAAATAGTCTTTTCACTTAAAATTAAGGCCAAAGTGAGTTTTGATCACATAAAAAAATCTTAGAACTTCATAAATATCATGTTTGTAAGTTTAATTTTAATTTGAGACGCGGTTGGTATATTTTTTGCAAAGTCAAAAACAGAAAAGGTAAAATCATCATTTTGATAAAGTTTTGATTAACCAAACTAGATGTTGAGAATATAAATTAGTATGATAGAGCGTATTAGAAGGAAAGATAGATTTTATAACCCTAAGAATGCCAAAATTACTATTTTGGACAAAAAGGGACAATTTTGTTAAAAAGGGTAAAATGGTCATTACGTCAAGGGTCGGAAGGACTCTACCAGATTTTGATTATCTGAAACTCTTGTAAATGTTGTAAATAAGATATAGGAATAGTAGAATTGAATTAAGATGTAAATTTCTCAAGAAAGGATGAAAAATAATTAAAATAACCAATTTTCTTTATTAACGGTAAAATAGTATTTTAAAAAAAAAAATAGAAGAAAAAGTGATAATTAAAATTGATGGACTAAAGTGAAAGAATATAAACATAGCTTGAGTAGTCTCATAATTTTCTTAGGATTTAAATGCAAGTTTTGAAAAATTATTGGATAATAGTGCAATTTTTAAAAATATGAATTTGGATAAAATTAGTTGACTTTTCAAAATTGAAGCAAATTAACTTTTTCTCTTCTCCTCACTATGAGATACTCATTTCTTTTTCTTTTAATTTTTGAAAAAAAAAATCAAGTAAAATCTCATAATCTGCCTGATTAAACGCGTGACCGCAGAAGAAAAAATTGTTTTATGCATCGAGAGTTTTAATTTAATGGTAAAAATTCTTGATTTCACTAAGTTTCAATTTATGAATTTGTTGAAAAGTGATTTTGATGGTGGTTTGTGGTTTTAAGTGGTGATTTAGGTAGTTTTACGATATTAGCAGGTTTATTTAAATATTTGGCATATTTTAAAGGTAAGAAAATATAATTTTCTATTATGGAATTTGTGATTGGTGGCTGATTTGTGTAGGAATGAATTTGGGGATAGTGTTTAGACGAGATTGGGTATACGATAATGTATAAAATGGAAGAAAATCAGAAAGAGGGGCAAAATAGTAAATTTAAAATACTGTTCATCGAACCTCTAAATGATGAATTTTAATATGTTATGGTATATTTGAGTGTGTATAGGTGTATTAAGGAGTGAATAAAATTTATACATTTGAGTTGGATAGACAAAATGAGAAAAATTGAAGTAAGGGTAAAATGATAATTTTAGTTATTATTGTAGAGATTTAAAAATATTTTGATGTGTTATGTATGTATAATGCTTTATATAGTTGTTGGAATGTGTAAATGAATTATTATTATGGCCGTGTGATCGGAGTGTGATTAATAGAATTTAGAATAGATTGTAGTATTTATGACGTTGCATGTTGGTTGTCATAATAATTATAGCAGTTATAATTATTATGTAAATTTTTTTTATTAGTATATGATGCGTTGATGTGATTATCCATTAATATTGGATAGTTATGCGATATATTTATCGTGATAGTAGAAATTATAATTGTGATGAATAAATCCTAGTAAATCTGATAAACTGGGTATTTGCGAATGTATATGATTATAGAAGTGTCATGAATTTTTGATTAGGTATCACTATCTGCAAGTGCATTATGCATTCATTATGTGAACAAATTTCATATGTGCATAAAAATCAAGATGTGAATGCTATTTATCATTTTTGTGTGTATGGGTGTGTATATGTGGTATTCATTGTGCATGGTTTGAGTGTACAATAGTTTTTGAAAAATAAATGTATGGCTTTGGGTCATGTGGTATTAATTGTATGACTACATTAGTTATAGATTCGGATATTTAGATACCCTTCACACCCGCTGGCCTGATTATAGTCAGATTATATGATCGACCATATGTAAAATATATACTCAGCCCAATAGACGAGTGGTGTGAATGGATGAGGGTTGGGCGGATTTATTTTATGGCCACGATCCATAACTGTGTTAGCATGATCGATCGTATATTTGTCGGTAATTTATTGAAAATATCATGTGATATTAATTTCGAAATATATGTAGACTTATTTGCATTTTATATAATAACTATGAGCATTATGTGGATAGTGATACAGAGTATATGGTCAGAGTGTATTTATCTCGTTATATTACGTTAAGGCGATATGAGTTTAATAACATCTACGTCATCAGCATTGTATAACATATATGATAGGAAAACAAATTCTATACTAAAATATTATATTTCCTTATTGAGTTGTTTCGCTCTCTATTTGTCGATTGTGATTTTTACAGGTAATGTGGTGCCACGGGATATGGATGCGAACTCTTCGAAACATCAACAGAGCTAATATCTTGATGATGAGAGTATTTTTGGTGTTAATGCATAATTATGCATATGTATACATATATATATATATATATATATTGGTACAGTGAACTTGTATTTTTTTGGGTTACATACTATGGACTATGTGTGTAACCAAGATATTATACATATTTAGCTTCCGTGTGTGTATATATATATATATATATGTATAAATTATTTTGACTATAAATATATTCCTTAACTTAAATTAAATTTAGGTTGTTTTTTAATACTTGACCCATGATATATATATATATATATTTATATGATTATTGTTTTTAAATAAGATACGTACTACCAAGTGGCATACTACATCCTAAAGGTGGTTGCGTGTGCATCCATTAGTATTAAAGACAGTACTCAATATGTGCATTGGGTGAAAATAATGGTATTAACATAATTAGTAGCATACTTAAGTAGTATGTGATTGCATAATTAAATATAAGTATATGCGTGTGTGTAAGAGTATACCACATTGGTGTACTGTTGGGTATTTATTATATCAATGCATAACCTCTGGTACACACTATATTAATATTGCCAAATGTTTTATTTAAAATGGATTATATTTTAATTAATGGTTATATGTAGATATATATATATATATATATCTTTATGTTTAAAAAAAAAAATTCAGATTGTATCTTGTGTGGTTGATTTTAAATATAAGAGTGTTACACTTTCGATCTTGTTCATTGTGATATATGGAGTCTTTATCACATTGAATCTTATGCTGGGCATAGGTATTTCTTGACGTTGGTTGATGATTGTTCAAGATTTACATGGGTTTACATGCTCAAGTACAGGTGATGTTAATGCCATCATTCGTAAGTCTTTCAAGATGGTTTCAACTCAATTTGATTCTAAGATTAATACCTTTCGATCAGATAATGCACCAGAATTAAAATTAACTGGTTTCTTTTCTAAAATAGGGGTATTACATCAGTTTTCTTGTGTAGAAACACCACAACAGAATTTCATTGTTGAGAGAAAACATCAGCATTTATTGAATGTTGCTCGTACCCTCTTCTTTCAATCACAAATTTCTATTCAATGTTGGAGTGATTACATACTCACAGCAACCTTTCTTATCAACATAACTCCTTCTCCTGTGCTTAAGCATAAAACACCTTATGAAGTCTTATATGGATCTGCTGTTGATTATGCTTCTTTAAGGGTGTTTGGGTCTTTAGCATTTGCATTTACATTTCAAATTCATCACAAAGTTTTAGCCAAGGTCTTGACTTTGTGTTTTCTTGGGTTATTCTCCTAGTATGAAAAGATATAAATTGTATGATATTCAATCTAAGCAAGTATTTGTTTTTCGAGATGTCAGGTTTTATAAAGAGATTTTTCCTTATCACAATGTAATATCTTCATATGAGTTGTTAGATTCATTTCTTGATTTAGTTCTTCCATTATCATCTCCAAATTTGTCTTTACTTCATGATACATTAATGCAAGATCATCCTTCTATCATAACAATGACAAATCAATTAGAAGATGATGTGCCTAGCCTTGTTCATTCTTTTGGTGATGCTTTGTAATCTTCTTTATCTTTATCTACTGATGATAAATTATTTTCTCCTTCCATTTCTACTGTTGCTCTGAAAATCTTCCTAGAAAGTCAACTCATATGATCTTCATATCTTAAGAATTATCACTATTATCTCATGCATCAAAAACCATTACCATCCTACATTACTCTATACCCTTTGCAGCAACTTTTATCTTATAACTCTTTATCTTCTATTTATTGAAATTTTGTTCTTAATATCTCTATTTCTGATGAACCACAATATTATCACTAGGTTGTTAAAGTACCTCATTGGAGAGCTGCAATGCATGATGAAATAATTGCTTTAAAACATAATAGAACCTAGTCTATTGTACCTTTACCACCAAGCAAACATGCAACTGGTTGTAAATGGGTGTATAGAGTGAAGTATAAGTCAGATGGTACAGCTGATAGGCATAAAGTTTGGTTAGTTGCAGAGGGATATACACAACAAGAAGGATTTGATTTTCTTGAGATTTTTTCAGCAGTGGCAAAGTTAGTTACTATCAAGGTGCTTTTGGCCGTTGTTGCTAATCAAAATTGACATCTAGTTTAATTAGATGTCAATAATGTTTTTCTAAATGGTAATCTATTTGAGGAAATTTATATGGAGATACCTCAAGAATATTTTAAATAAGGGGAGAATATTAAACAAGGGTAGCAACTTGTCTGCAAATTGCATAAGTCTATTTATGGGCTTAAACAGGCATCATGGCAATGGTATTCTAAATTTTGTCAAGTTCTTTTACAATTTGGATTTTAACAATCAAAGAATGACTATTCTTTGTTTACTAAAGGTCAAGATTCCAATTTTGTTGTGTTATTGATATATGTTGATGACATTATCATCACTGGTCCTAATCTTTAAGTTGTATGTTATTTAAAAGCATTCTTGCATTCTTAATTCAAGTTAAAAGATTTAGGAAGTTTGAAATATTTTTTAGGGATTGAAATTGCACGCTCCAATCAAGGTATAGTTCTTTCTTAGCGAAATTATGCTTTGCAAGTTTTGGAAGATAGTGGATATTTGGCATGTAAACTAATATCTGTACCTATGAATTCAAAAGTCAAGTTTCTTGCTTCTGAAAGAGAAATTCTTTCTGATGCTTCTTCTTATCGACGACTTATTAGAAGACTATTGTACCTTACTCTCTCAAGGCCTAATATTACTTTTGCAGTTCATAAACTCATTC
The DNA here is from genome assembly GCA_032402905.1 of Khaya senegalensis. Classification (NCBI taxonomy): domain Eukaryota; kingdom Viridiplantae; phylum Streptophyta; class Magnoliopsida; order Sapindales; family Meliaceae; genus Khaya; species Khaya senegalensis. The sequence goes on from CP135532.1 coordinate 5,952,384, forward strand.
AATTTTTAGCGAAACCTCGATTATCACATCTGCAAGCTGTTTATCATTTGCTTTGTTATCTCAAGTCTTCTCCAAGATAGGGGTTGTTTTTTTCCATCTACTACTAATCTTAAACTTCAGGCTTTCTTGAATGCGGATTAGGGAGGTTGTTTAGACATTAAAAAATTAGTCACTAGTTTTTATGTCTTCTTTGGTAATTCTTTAGTTTCTTGGAAAGCAAAAGAACAAACTATAGTCTCTCAATCCTCAACAAAAGTAGAGTATCGTGCCTTAGCCTTTACAGCGAGTGAGGTCATCTAGATTCAACAGTTACTTCTTGATTTTTAGGTTTTTGTATCAATTCCAGCTTCTATATTTTGTGACAACCAAACAGCTATTCATATTGCTTTTAATTCGATTTTTCATGAACGAACGAAACACATTGAAATCGATTGTCATTTTATTCGTGACAAAGTAAATGTTGGCTTTATTAAACTTTTACCTATTCAATCTCAACATCAGTTGGCTAACATGTTCACAAAACCTCTTCCTTCACATACTTTGTTTTCTCTTCACTCCAAGATGTTTGTAAAGAACATTCACAATCCATCTTGAAGGGGAGTATTAAGATAATAATTAGTTATAATTGGTTATTAGTTTGGTATTTTCAGTTATTAATTTGTTATGAATATTTTTTATATTTTCTGGATAGTTATTTTTCTTCAGTTATATATTTAGTTGATTAAAGATTAATGAGTATCAGATCATTCAGTTTTTCATATCTTTTTCATTCATATTCTCTTCAACAATCATCAATATTAATTTATAATGGATTAGTCAAATATTTTAGAACATAATCCTTCCTTTTTTCTTGACAAAAATAATTTGATGTAATATAATATGTATACACTTCAAGATAGGCATGAAGGAAATTTAACCTGAAGTTTACAAATGAAAATAGATATGAATATGTTATTTTATAGTTTTTCTTCATTTACTTGTATATTTTTCTTATCCTTATTTTCTTTATTATTAGGTAGATTAAAGTAAGTTATTATTTGATACAATAAAAAACATACCTGGGAACAAGAAGATATGTAGAAAATCCCCATTCGTTTTTTACCATGTGAAGATCCGAATGGCATATTTCACAGTACAGCACTTTAAGAGTTGCGTCCTTCTTTCCCGTTGCCCTGCATACATCAAATCAAATAATTAGTTATGGAGATAAAAACACAATTTACTAATCTATGTTGCAATTTTAATTGATCACAACTCATGAGAATCAACTTTACAAATACCTGGTATGCATGAACGTTGTTCTTCAATTTTCAACAGTTGGGAATTCTTAATTACTTCCTCAGTACAGTGATTTTAATTAACAAATAATACACCTAATATTAAAAACTTAACAAAATGCAAAAACAAGAAATTTACCATAAGAACAAAAGATGATTATAAAAAAACAAGATTTGAATTCTTTATTCAACTGAAAAAATTACAAAAAACAATTGAACTTCCCACTCTCAAGCTCACTTGTTCTTTATTTTTCCAATTTTTCCTCTTTTCTTTGTTTTTCTCTACTGAACCTAGTTTCAACTCATGCTTTTATTTACATTACAACTAATACAGCTTAATGCCAATAAACTAATACTACTTTATCATCAATAAAACTAGTTGCCACATCTTCAACTGAAAAGAGAATACAAAACTCAGAGTTTAATTCAATAAGAATTCTAAAATTTTGAATTACATCCTACAAAACTCCACTTTAATTCTAAACCTCACATTCAATCTTTCTTTCTTTTGTCATCAGCATACTTAGTTATCTTCATGATCTATGCCTTTCAACCATCATATTCAAAAACTAGTTCATGCTTCAACGTAATAACTTTTTTCATCAAACTTCTATGTGGAGTAACTTTAAGCAATGCTTGAATTTTGCTCTTGGTATAACCTTGGTAAGCATATTTGTAGGGTTATCTGATGTATTTATCTTTTGCAAATTCAATTCACCTTTAGCCATCAAGTCCCTTATAAAATTCAACCTCATATCAATGTGTTTAGTTTTTCTTTGGTATATTTGATGCTTTGAGAATTGAATTGCACTCTGATTGTCACACATAAAAGTCATACATTGATTGTGCAACTACAACTTGCAATAAAGACTTCTAGCTAATGAGACAATCAAACACAGTGAATACATAACTTGATAATGACCTTCTTTTATTAATATCTACTGTTTGGCTAAATCTACAAATTTTTTCACATAATCAGTTGAATTTTTGTTAGCATTATATACTAGGTAGGTGCTAAGACTTCCCTTTAGGTACCTGAGTATCCACTTTAGAGCATCCTAATATGCCTTTCCAGGTTTCCCCATGAATTTACTAATTGCGTTTAATGAGTGTGCTAAATCCAATCTTGTATAGACCATAACATATATAAGACAACCTACTAAACTAGCATATGGACTTGTAGACATATACTTAACATCAGCTTTAGACTTCAGTGATTGATCATTTGACAACTTAAAATGAGCTGCAAATGGAGCACTAATAGATTTAGCATCATTTATGCCAAACTTTAAAAGAACTTTGGCTACGTAGTGCTCCTGTGACAATGTAAACAATTTATCCTTTCTGTTTCTTGTGATTTCAATCCCTAGTATCCTCTTTTTAATGCCAAGATCTTTCATTTCAAAAGTTGAACTTAACTGTTCCTTCAATTTTGAAATTTTTTACTTGTCACCACTAGCAATGAGTATATCATTAGCATATATAAGCAAATATATCATATCTATGCAGGTTTGACTTCTGAAATACACATAAGAATCATAAGAACTTCTGGTATATCCATTACTCTTTATGAATTCATAAAACTTTAAGTTCCATTATCTAGGGAATTGCTTAAGTTCATATAAGGACTTTTCAAGCAAACAAACATAATCCTCTTTACTTTTGACAATGAATCCTTCGGGTTAATTCATAGAAATCTCCTTATCAAGATTCCCATGTAGAAATGATATCTTGACATCCATCTGCTCTAATTCTAAATAAAAAATAGTTACCAAAACAAGCAAAATTCTTATTGTGGTGTGTTTTACCATATGAAAGAATAGCTCAATGAAATTTAGTCCTTCTTTTTAGGTAAATCCCTTTGCTACTAACTTTGCCTTATATTTTATTGAGTTTGAACCTGTCACATCATCATTTCTTTTAAATAGCCACTTACATCCTACAATTATCCTGTCATTGGGCTTTTAAAAAAGCCTCTAGGTTTGTTTTTGATCAAAGAGTTGATTTCATCTGTCATGGCTTGTTGCCATTCTTTAGATTTTAAACTTTTGAATGCCTCTTCAATTGTGGTATGTTCAGTTTCATTTAATTCCTCAGTACTAAGTAGTGCATAGGCTATAAGATTAGCATATCCATACCTCTTAGGTGACTTTATTTGTCTTTTTACTCTGTCTTTTACTAGATTATAGTCATCTTGATCAACTTGATCTAAATGTGTGTTATTTTACATTGATTTTTTCTATAGTAAGTTTTTGTCGTATATCTCTACCTTAAATTGAATACTACTTGAGCTCTAAGGTGCAGAAATTGAGCTACATCCTTCCTTGGCTTTATTTCCAAGCATTTTAAATTCGTAGAAGATAGCATCCCTACTTATAACGCACTTACCATACCTCCTATTGTGACAAAAAATCCTATAGCCTTTAACTCCTTCAAGATATTTAACAAACACTCCCTTTATGGCTGAGTTTAAGGTGGCTGAGTTTTGATGGCTTTCCAAACTATAATTCCCAAAAGTTTTGAAGTTCAAGGCTGAAGAGGAATGCTTATTTAGGACATATATAATAGTTGTTACTACTTTTGCTTAAAACATTTTTAATAACCCAGAATTTCATAGCATGCATCTAGTTCTTTCTAATAGAGTCCTATTAAGTCTCTTGGCCAAATTATTTTGTTGAGGTGTGAACCTCACTATTTTGTGCTTATTAATTCCATATTTAAATTATCAAACTCCCCACTAAAAAATTCTATTTTGTTGTCAATTCTAAGAATCTTGACGTTTTTTCTTTTCAATTTTCTACCATGTTTTTCCAATTCTTAAAGCATTCCAATACTTGATTTTTTACTTTAAAGAACATACACCGATGTCTTTCTAGAATAATCATCAACAATAGTAAAAAAGAATTATGATCCACCTACTTATGCTACTTGGGCTAGATCCTAGAGATTATAGTGGACATAATCAAGAACATTTTGAATTGTATGCATCCCAACATCAAATTTAATTGTGTGATGCTTAGCTAAAATGTAATATTTACAATTTTCTAAATGACAACCATTCACATCACCTAGCAAGCCTTGCTTGTTTAATTCCAACATCTCTTTTTCTCCCAGATGACATAATTTAAGGTGCCATAACATCATCTTGTTATCCTTTTTATTTTCTATTGTATTTACAATACCTAAAACTACTACACCATTAAGAATATACAACCCATTCTTTCTAAGCCCTTTTAATATCACCATTGAACCTCTATTTACTTTCAACATTCCTAATTTAGTTTTGAAACAATGCACTTTTTGATCTAGCATGCTTAGGGATATTAAATTCCACTTTAATTTAGAAACAAATTTAACTTCAGTGAGTTTTTTAGTGATTCCATCATGCATCTTTAATCTAATTGTCCTAATACTCTTTACATCACATGTTACATTATTCCCCATCAATACTTTCCCTCTTTCTAACAAATTTAAGAAAGAAAATAAAGACCGATGAAAGAATAAATAGGGATATAAGAGAAAACCTCCTATGTGTTGCAGCTTGAATCTTAACTAACGAAACCACAAGAATATTTCATTTCAATCTTCTCAATTACAGTCATGCCACTCTGATCAATACAATCCTCTATATCTAAGATAAGCAAAAACAAGGACAAGAAGAAGATTTTGTATCACAATTTTCAGAGAATTAATCTTTTCTATTTTTCTGTTATTCATCAAATAAGAAGTATTGTAATTTTTTAATCTCTTATGTTTTTCTATTATTCATCAAAGAAGAAGTGTCCCAATTTCTTTATAAGTATTAAGTTTTATATGCTAAGTAATCGCTACAGATAAAATACATCATAATACTTACAACTAATTTTAACTACTTCAACAATATCATCCATTCCTTTCTTGCTACCTTAGAAGCCTTGACCGACTCTTTTCAGTTTAGATGATCAATAGCTTTAGTTTCATTTGACTTCACACCAACTAAATCAAGTTTTAAACTTTAATCACATTAATAAATCTCCATCTTGATTAAAATTCAAAACTTTCAAAGCTTATATCATAACTTCAACACACATGAACTTCAGTTTTCTTCATCATTTATTCCTAGCATCTACAAAGAAAATCAAGGTATTAGTTGGATTTTCAAAAGTGTGAATCTTTAAAACTTTTACTTTTCCTCTTAAGATCATATTTTTAATATAATGACATCTTACATCAATATACTTGGTCTTTTCATAATATGTTTGATGTTTTGACAGTAAGATAATATTTTAACTATCACAAAATAGGTTTATTAGTTCAAATTCTACTCCAAATTCAATAACAATTTCTCTCAACCATACAGCCTCCTTTATTACTTTTGATAATGCCATATGCTCAACTTTAGTTGTTAACAAAGTAACAACTTGGTGAAATGAAGATTTTTAGCTAATCACATAATTATACAAAGTAAAAACAAATCCAATTAATAACTTTATTTTATCTAGGTTAGCTGTAAAATTTGCATCTACATATCCATTGATTACTTCTCTACAATTAATTGCTCTTCCATATATTGGCTTATTTTTAAAGCTACCCTTTTTGTATTTTATCATCCACTTGACAGATTCCCAATACTTACCAAAATTTCCCATGAACTTGTTTACTACACTTAATCCATGAGCTAAGTTAGGTCTTGAGCAAACCTTTGCATACATCATGCTTCCTACTACATTTGCATATGGTATTCTATTCATTTGATCCATCTTACTTTTTGTTGAGGCTGATTGTTCAATCAATAAGTTAAAATGTGATGCAAAAGGTAGTTTAACTACCTTAGCATCTTTCATATTAAACCTCTTTAAAACCTTTTCTAGATATGTATCTTGAGATAGATACAACAGCTTTCTTCTCTTGTTTTTGACTATCTTTATACCTAATATCTTTTTTGTAGCTTTCATATTCTTTATTCCAAGCTCAATGCTCAACTGATGTTTCAATTCATTGATCTTATCCATATTTTTAGCAGCTATTAAAATGTCATCCATATATACTAGTAAATAGACTTTGTCATCTAAACTTTGAGTTTTTATGTATACTCAATTATCATATTTACTTCTGTTAAACTCTTTACTCAACATAAATTTATCAAACTTGAGATTCCATTGTCTTAGAGATCGCTTGAGTTTATACAACGACTTCTTCAATAGACAAACCTTATCCTTATTTCTTTTCTTCACAAATCTCTCAAGTTGAGATATGTATATTTTTTCCTCTAACTCTTTATAAAGAAAGGTAATTCTAACATCCATTTGTTCCAACTTAAAGTCAAAGTCAAAAACAATAGCAAATGACAGTAGAATCATGATAGATACATGCCTCATGATTAGTTCATAAACCTCATCTTCTTTCTTTTTAAAGATCTATTTGCAGTCCACTATCTTTCTATTAGTTGATTTGGCAACAAGTTACCATGTGTTATTTTTGTATAAAGAGTTCATCTCTTCAACCATAGCACATGCCATTACTTGGCTTTAAATGAATTCATTATCTTTGTAAAATAAAAAGGTTTTGAGCTTACAAACTAAATTGTAATGTTCAAGGCGTATGATATTAAGTCAGCATATTTATATCTAATTGCAGGCTTTATCTTCCTTTTGGTTTTGTCCCTTACCAATTCATAATCACTTTCTTTAATTTTTTTCAAAAGTTGTTTCTTATGTTTTTGAGTTAACTTTAGTATCCTTTAGTCTTCTTTCCTATTTAGTGATTTCTACCACAAAATTTGATATAATTTTTTTGGTTTTTTTTTAGTAAATTCAAGGCTCTTTCTGATTTCTTCTACAACAAATTCAAGATTTATGTCACATCCTTTCTTTAAAAATTTTTCTTTAAGAAATTTGACATATTTACTGATGATGCATCTATTGTGTGTCAAATCAAGTAGATTACCATACCATACTTTTTTTGAAGTCTTGAAATCCAATGTAGAGGAAATACTTCTATTCATTAAATAAGCAATAGTGTTAACTACTTCAGCTTAAAAGTATTTGGATAAATCAATACTTATCAACATACATTTTACTCTTTCCATGTTTGTTTTATTTAGCCTTTCAACTACCCCATTTTGTTGATGGGTGAACTTGATAGTTCTATGTCTTAAGAAGCCTTTGACCTTGCATGGTTTATCAAAGGTTTTGTTGCAATATTCTATGCCATTATTAGTTCTAAATACCTTGATATGTTTGTTTGTCTGATTCTTAATAAGGGTTAACCATTCCTTGAATTTCCTTACAACTTGATCTTTATATTTTAAGGTAAATATCCATACCTTCCTTGAATAATCATCAATAATTGAAAGGAAATATCTAGCAACACCTAATGAAGTTACTTATACTGGTCCTCATAGATCAAAATGAATGTAATTTAAGATTGCTCTAGTGTTGTAAATTTTATAACTAAATTTAACTCTATGATGCTTTCTTATGATATAGCTTTCACAAAATCTTAATGGCCCCTATGTATTATAGTTAAGCAAACCTTATTTCTTTAACTCTTTAAGACTTATTTCCTCTAAGTAACTATGGTTTTCCCTTGTAGAAAATATAAACCATTCTTCTTTAAACCTTTTGGTAATACTAAAGACCCTTTTAACACTTTAATAGTTCCCTTTTTTACCTTAAATGTATAACCAATTTCATTAAACATTTCCAATAAAAGTAAGTTTCATTTTAATTTTGGTACATATTTGACTGTTTAACAACCCTACAACTATTATCATGAAGTTTAAATCTTATTGACCATATAAATTCTACATTACAGGACATATTAAACTTGGTCTAAGGTCAAGAATAATGTTTTATTATGACACATATGAAAAGTGCATCTAGAGTCTATATCTACTAACTTTTAGGTTTGTCATGAGAAGCAATTAGCATGAAGGCATTTTTGAAGTCATCCTTAGTCACCACAGCAGCAATTTCTTTGTTTTACAGGCCTTTTTTCCTTTTTTTAAGTTTGTCTTTCTGGACAATCTTTTTGAAAATGACATTTTTTATGACAATGGAAACATTTTAGTTTCTTTCCCTTAGAACTTGATCTTGAACCCCTTTTTCCTTTATGATCTTTCTTATCCTATCTTCCAATTGCACTTAAACCATTAATAACAACTCCATCCTTCTATTAAGCCTTCTTACTCAATTCTTTAAAACTTAAAGTTGACTTAACATTATCCATTGTTGCTGTATCTTTACCATATAGCAATGTCTTCATAAAATATTAATAATTTTATGGCAATGATGTTAAGGCCATTAGGGCTTGATCCTCATCTTCGTATTTTATGTTAATTATTTCAAGATCAAATATGATCTTGTTAAAATTATCAAGATAATTTTTAATTGACCCTCCTCCTCCTTGAAGGCTGAATACATAAAGTTGTTTCTTGAGAAATAACTTGTGTGTAAGTGACTTTCTTATATACCTAGATTGAAGCTTTTTCCATACTCTCAATGTTATATTCTCCTTTGAAACCTCCCTCAAGACTCTATCACTAATGACAAAACCAAGGCACTATAAGCCTTGTTCCATATTTATTTCTTCTCGCTTTTTATTAACTTATATGACATCTTATTTTCTTTAATTAAAGCATTTTTTAGCCCTTCATATACTATGTATGCTCTGATCTTCATCTTTCACAGGTTAAAATTATTTTTTCCTATAAATTTTTCAATTAAGAACTTAGAAGATCATTCTTGTCGAGTTTTAAGTGGCTCTAATATCACTTGTTGTAGCTTGAATCTTAACCAACAAAACCACAAGAATATTTTGTTTTAATATTCTCAATTGCAATCAAGCAACTTTGATCAATACAAGCTTTGAATTTTTTGTATCAAAGACAAGTAAGAGTAAGAAAAAGAAGAAGAATATGTATCATGATTTCTAGAGAATTAATCTCTTTTGTTTCCCTATTATTCATCAAAGAAGAAGTGCCTCAATTTCTTTACAAGTATCAAGTTTTATATGCTAAGTAATCATTACAGATAAAACACACCATATTACTTACAATTAATTTTAACTACTTTAATAATATCATCCACTCCTTTCTTGCCACCTCAGATGCTATGACTGATTCTTTCCAGCTCAGATGATCAATAGCTTCACTTCCATATGACTTCACACCAACTAAATTAAGTTTTAAACTTTAATCACATTAACATTGTGGAAAAAAAAAAAGTAAAAAAAATACTGGATATGCCTCTAACTACCCATTTAGAGGCCTTTTTCTAATAGACATGCTCAGATATTGTCACCATTATTCTTTTCTTATGTTTTCTCTTTCATATACAAAATGCAAAGCAGAAGAAACACTAACATTAGAGTGAAATGCTATAATTTGTATTGGCCATGTGAGCCTATTTATAAATGTAACACCCTAAATTCGACACACATCACAAATGTCAAATTAAGGCGCATAACTTCATATACATCTGTTAAAGTTCACAATAATAATCATTTTTCTAAATTAGTTCATCAAATAAATTCAAATAGATATTCTCAATGCCAATAATAATCCAATCAAATTATAAATATCCTAAAAGAATTTTCAAGATAAATATTTAAAAATATGTTAAATACGTTACATAAATTTTATTCATAGTCTTAAACATAAATAAATAAGTTCTTCAAGGACATCCTCCAACTCAAACTAATACTCACTACTCTAAATAACTTATCTTGCAAAAAATAAATGATTAGGTGTGAGCCGTTAACTCGATAAATAATACTATTTATAATATATACATAAGTTTTTACTTGATTCTAAATGTATTAAAAAAAATTTCAAGCAATTTTATTTAAATATTATGCAAAATACAATTTTAATAATTTTTCAACTAAACAAAAATTTAATGTTCATAAATTTCATAAAATAATATACTAAAATTATATTTCATAAAATATGAGTGCAAAATCATATAAATCTTTTATTATAAAAATATATTCAATTACTCATGTCACATAATATTACATGTATTCCTGGTGACCTGACTAATTAATATAAAGTCACTTATAATCCCAGTAACCTAGTCAGAATAAAAATCGTATGCACACTTAGAATATTATACTAGCTGATCCAGATAGATATCAATTACAGTTAAACATAATTATAATCATAATCATACAACTATAGACAAGAGAGTCAAAATATTTTATTTCCATCAAATATATAAGAACCATTTAATAACATAGGGTTTACATGGATTTATTTTCAAAGCATTTAAAAATTTAATATATTTTATGAATAAATATTTACTTTTTTAATAAACAATTAATAAAATATTTGAAAACATACAAATTTTAATAATTTATAATATAATTTCATTTATTAAATAATCAAATAACTTTCAAAAATTTAAATCATACAATTCATGTGAAAACATATTTTCAAAAATAACTCAAATTACATCATCAATGAAATCACTTACCTTGAACCAAGCTAATGCCTTAATTACTTCTAATGGTTGATCAAAGGTTTCGAATTTCCTATAATAATAAATCATCTCATCAAAACCCTTAAAATAATACATAAATAAATGTTTACATGACTTTATTATATCTATTCTTCTCGCTTATGAACTCTTTATAGAACCTCTTTATATATTTTTTGAGCACACCCTCAAAATATCATATATAAATCTTTTATAATACTTCAAATTCAAAAAAAAATATTTATAAAAAACAGCAAGTTATTAAAATATACAAGTCTCAATAGAAAATTCATAAATATTAAAATATAATTTTAAAAGTTATTAAATTTATATACAAAATAGTAAACATGTATACAAAGTTTTATAAAAAATTTTATAATTATTGCAGGCCTATTGGTATCTGAAAATAATAAAAATTTCAAAAAATATAAATATGCCCAATATATTCTATAATTAAGATTAACTTAAATTAAAATTTATAAATATTTAAATATATTTCTAAAAATTATAAAATTTACAGACAAAATAGTAAGTATATGTACAAAATGAAATAAAAATTTTCATAATTTTCTAAGGATTTTTCATATCTCAAAATAGTAAATATTTTAGAAATAGAAGTATATCTAAAATTATTCTAGAATTGAAGTTCAATGAAATTTTATATAACACATAGTATACATGTATATGAATCACCATGCAAAATTTTGTAATTTTTAAAAACTGTTTGATGCTTCAAATAATTTTAAAAATATAACAAAAGTGCATAACATAGAAAATTTCATATTCAAAAACCTATCTTTAAAATTTTGTATAAAATTAAATTGATATCTATTTTTTATAAAATAAAATTCTATAGTTTCTTTAATATATGAAAATTCATATTCTAAAAATTATATTAAGCATATTTATTAGAATTTTATTTAAAATAATTTTATAGATAATATACTTAGAAAATAACGTAAAATCCTAATATGACCAATTCATCAATTTAATGCTAACTAAACAAGAAATACTACATTATAAATATTAATTCTTAAAATTCTATTTATACTAAATTAAAACATGTGAAAAAGAAATTTAGAATAAACTAAATCATATGATAATTTATAATATAAATATATGAATTCTAAATCTAAACTTAATTATATAATACTAATTGTAATACAAATTAATATAAATAATAATTCATAACATTAAACAAGCAATCCTATTTAGTATAGATTAAAACATATGAAAATAATAATTAAAAAAATGTTAAATCTAAAAATAAATAAATAAATAAATAAAATCTTACCTTTGATGATTGAAAACTTAAGAAAATTATAAAATTTAAAGAAATCATTTTGTTTTGTATGTGAAAGATAAAATAGGAAATAAAGAAAAAAAGAACGTATTTATATTTTGCTTAAAAGTAAATAAAGTAAAATAAATAAAAATAAAAATAGAATCTAAATTAGTATAATTATAATATTAAAATAAAAATAAATAATAACTTTATTTAAAAATTAAAATTCTTTCAAATTTTAATTACTTCTTATCATTATCTATGTTTAAAATTTTTAAAATTTTTAAAATTTAAAAATTAAATTCAAGTAATAAAATCAAAATTCTATCACATCTTGTCATTATTAACATTTAAATAAAAATTCAAACTAAAATAAATAAATAAATTTAAATAATATCTTACTATAACTAAAAGAACGTATATCACATTTCTCCCTCCTTAAAAAAATTTTCATCCTCGAAATTTATACACATTTTGTATTTCAAAGAGTTAAGGATACTTCTCCCTACTTCACGTTCCCATGTTAATTCATTTGATATATGATGTATGCAGCGTAACTTCATCAATAA
>CP135532.1:6008741-6063852 GCA_032402905.1 Khaya senegalensis
TGTTTTAAGGAGAAAACCTACAACTCAGTTTCATCATTACTAATTAAGAAAGGGTTGACATTAAGATGTTTAATGGCTTTCTTCTTCTTGTTACGAGATGTATTGATTAGGAGTGTACAAAATTAGAGTTCAGTTCCAATTCTGCATAGAATCGAAAGCTATCCTATTTAATAGGGTATTCTATTTTTTAATTTTATTTGATTTTGATTCTAAAATAAAATATTCTATTTATTAATTTTTTTGATTTTATAATTTTAAGTCTAAAAGAAATTAAAAAAAATTTAAATTAATTGTATTAAATTATAAAAGTAGTGAAATGTATAAATAAAAAAAAATTGAGTGAATAAAAGATAATAGAAATAATTTATCAAAAAATTGATATACAATAATTTATTTAAAGAAATTATATTATTACTTAATTTAATATTACATACCACAAAAAAGAGAGACTTATTTTTTTTATAGTAAAATTATATATCTAATAATATCATACTATAAATATATTTTTATTATGATAATTATTAACTTTTTCTATAATTTTATTAAATTATTATATAAATAACATGATAAATTAAATTAAATTAAATATTCTAAACGTATTAGTTAATTTTTTATATAATTTAATAGATAAAATATATTTTCTTCAATAAATTATTTATTAAATTAACTATGAGGATATTTTATGTGAGAATTATATTTATACAAATTCAATAATAAATTTTAGTATTATGTGTTATGTTTGAGTTTAAAGTATTTATTTAAAATTAATTTATTTTTATAGTTTGAATAAAAAATTTTGAACGTTATTATTTTATTAATTGAATGATTTATTTAATATAAATTTTTAAATAAATTAAAATAAATTAAATAAATAATTTTAATTTTAAAATTAAATCGATTCTTCGATTTATTTTCAACTCTATAAATTTTGAAACCAAAACCTACTCTAAAAAATCAATTTCAGTTCGAAACTAATCTTTTTTTGTTCGATTCTTGATGCTCTGGTTCTATTTGAAATCGCTGCACACCCATTATTGATCATATTTACCTTTGCCCTATAGCCTTGGCAATTTAAATTATTGCATGGCCAAGTCTACTTAGGCCAAGCCTACCTAGGCCAACCATGACCACCAACATTTCATGTTTTTCAAGTTCATAAAATCTCAATGAATTGTTAATTGTGATTCCAGTATAGAGAAAATGGTTACCAACATCAATCACAAAGATGTCTAAAATATTGATAACAACATTTTTGTTGGAAATAATAATGTTAAAGTAGCCTTTGTATGTGATAAATTTTTCTTAGTGTTTGTGGTATTAGTAAATAACATTTTAAGGTAGTAACTCTTCGGATTATGGACATAGTTGTTGCAAGAGTGACATGATTCAACCATGCAAACCATGCCTATTTTTTTTATAGCTTCTAACTTTTCCACGTTGCTCCAAAAGAGCACCGAAATGGCACCAATGAAAAATCCATTTTATGTTTGTTGCACTCTCTTAAGAAGTGGTAGCATTCACAACTAAAGGTTTTGATTTGACTGAGATTAGGGTTGGTGTTGTAGAGTTTATCACAAGGTGACATGTTGTTCAAGGTTGGAATTGCTATTTTATTGATTAAGAAAACTGTAGTACAAAAGGATTCTAGTCAAAATTTTAATGGGATATTAGCTTGTGCTAGAAGAATCAAATAAACTTCTATAATGTGTTTATACTTTCTTTTAATTTTTTCATTTTGGTTATGGACATGAAAATCTCAATTGAATGCCTTATGTTTTCAAGAATGATTTAAAAGCTCTATATTTACTACCCATATCACCCTATAATGTATTGATACATCTATTAAATTATCTCTCAACAAGGGATTTTAAGTTAACAAAGGTAGTGAAAGTATTTAATTTTCAGGTTAAAAGATAAAACCAAGTGTAGTTTGTGTAATCATATATGAATATGACATAGTACCTATGTCCTTTATTTAAAAACAAAGGTGCTGGCCTCAATAAGTCCAAATGAATTAGTTTAAGTGGGTTTAATACTTTAGTTTCAATACTTTTATGAGTAAGTTTATGCAATTTCCTAAGTTGGAAGGCACTGTAAAAATTAAGATCTTCATTTTTATTAAAATCAAACACATTACTAGTTCTCAAAGTTGTCTTCATAGTTTCATCACTAAGATGGCCTAATCTTTTGTGCCATATATTGAACATAGACTCAACTTTAAGATTAATAATACTTGTTTTTGTGGAAAGCAAAATAAAAAATATAAATACTAGTTCCTTGATTTTTAAAAGTCCTAAGTTAGACATCAAGAGTGGTTTAAACAATAGTGTAGATAAAGAGTGATTTATCACAAAATAATACAATCACATTATTGTCTTGAATTAGTTTAGAGATGCTAATAAGATTTCGGTGATACTGGGAATATAGAGTAAATGATTAAGATAAATTTGTGTGGGTGTGTGATGAAGTTTTGTATTTAAAATGGCATGTTAAACATATGAAAATTTTAATTTCTCATTATTGTCGATATAAGTTGCTCGAGTCCATTGTACTTAGCAACAAGATTGAAGCGTCTTATGTTGTTAGTAATATGGTTTGTGGCACCACTATCTAAATACCAAGAAGAATTAGCTTGGTTTTCTAATGTAGCTATAAGTGCTTCCTTTTGATCACCTCTATTTGATGTTGTTTGAGGGTAGTAATCTCAACAGAATCTATGCCAACAGCTTGAAGTAGCATGTCCTACCCTCTTGTAGATTTGATGGGTAGGCTTATTTTTTCTATTTCCACCCTTACCTATTCCTTTCCCTTGAACATTTTTTGAGTTGTTAGCCTGGTTATTGAAGTTACCAATGAACTAATTGTTGAAGTTATAGGGTGGTACTGCTAGCTTTGTCTATTGTTGCCATTCTAATTCCTCCTTTCGTAATTTCCTCCTTATGCAAAATTTACTGAAGGATTTGATTCATGTTGTTGATGGCCAAGTTCTTTTCTATTATGCTTTCAAAGCTTAATAGCATAGCATAAACATCCAGCAATGAGAGTGTCATAGTTCAGAAAGTTATATTAACTACCACTAAGTCATATTCTGCTCTTAAGCCTTCTATTAGAAATAAAACAAATGACTTCATCTTGTGATAATAAATGAATAAGGTGTGCAATATATGTTTGTAGCAATTTGTAAGCTCAATAATAATTTCAAAACTCAAAATATGTTAGTAAATGCTAGAATGCTTGACTATGTTCGAAATTATCTATCAATTTCTATTAGACTTGTATTTATAAATAAAGTTCAAAAACTAGCCATTAGAATTATAAAAATTCAATACTCAGGTGCAATTAGTAAATGAGTTCAAGTAAACAATTAGCAAATCTTTGAATAGTTTAAAAATTGTAATGAACCCAAGCATAAAACAAACCACAAACTAGTGGGCTGGTCAGAAGAACTAAAGGTCAGTTCGTAAATAGGTTATGTTTTGAATTTTTTTTAAAACTTGCATTTTAGTCTCTATCCATTTTTTAAAATTTATAATTAAATCCATATTTTAGTTTTTAAAATTTCCATTAATATATATGAGCAAGTATTATTTGATCTATATTTGTTTAAGATATTTATTATTTATTTAATATGTAAAATTTTATAATGGGACCAAGATAGTAGTGTTAACTTTTAAATTTTTATTTAAAACAGCCAAATTAATTTGTATATTCAAATATTGAAACTAAAATAAAAATGTTGTAGGATTATTTCAATTTTAGGCATTGAAGTGTATTAAAATTTAGATTTACCTTAGTCTTGATTGGTTTTCGTGATTAATGCATTGCCATTTTTGTCCATATATTCAAGATGTTAATTGTTAGTGTTTAATTGGTGATTGGTATTATTATTATCATCACCATCGTCATTTTTTTAGCTGAGGTTGTATAAATATAAGGACATAATTATACTTTAATCAAAGAAAAGAGAAAAAAGAGAGATGCGATGATATAAATAATACTTTAGGCTGTGATGAAATATGTCACAATTGTGGAGTAATATGAAAGTAGCCTAAAAGTAAATAGTGGCACTTTCAAACAATGTATGGATAATGGCAGGCGCCATGACACATGTTGGTTATATTTATCCTTGGAAATAAATTTTTTTGGGCGATGAGATTCTTGACTGCGAACATTACAAAATGAAAGGCGCCCAGTATCCATGTATGACATTTCTTAAAAGAAGGACTGATGTCTTATATTGCGGCTGGGATGACATATTTCATGAGCTAATTATGATGTAGTATGGTGTAGTATACTGGTCTTTGACTTTCTTAATTTTCTGTCAATCCCATACTTGTCATTTTTTCTGTCATGTCAATTCACGTATGGAACGTCACCCCTTGTCTCAGCACTTACAAATTTTTACGATTAATCTTTAAAATTTATCAAAATCCTTAATAACTTAAAAGCTTATTTTAAAGACCTCGCCATTAAATTTGTAAGAAACATTTCACCTATATTATTATTGCGCGTTGGCCGAAGACAAATATGTGTCGCTTACGTTAGTGTAAGAACCATGCCAACATTGACTTTCTCGGCCTTTTAACGCGCAAGTCCAACATTTAAGCAAAAATTATTTAAATTTCCTGAATTAATAAACACGACTACTTGTAGTATTTCTTTGTAATTAGTTGATAGTAATAAGTTGTATTTTAACGTATCACTTAATTTACAATAAACATGTAAAGAATAGACATATAAACTTACTCGAGATTAAGAATTAAAAGTTTTTGTGATAAAGTGTCTGCACATGAAATTGAATTTTATGCTTTTGAAGTGTAAATATTCAAAATAACAAGAAATAAAATTAAAAATTAATCACAATTTTTTTATAATTTAAGGTTTGTAAAGAAATAATAAAAATTTGATGAATTTCTAAAATTCAATACTAATTCATACTTAAAAATTATAACAAGAACATGTTACTGGAACCTTCACCAAATTTGTAAGATTCTTCAAGAAAGCTTTTAAAAAAAACATTTTATTTAATTCTAAAGTAACCCTATTTCGTCTCTTTTTTCATGATATTTTGACCTACTTTTCGTTTTTCTTTTTTATTATTCAGGTCGCAAATTATCATAATGTCTTAGTTAAAACATATTATTTTTTTAAAAATATTTTAACTCCCAGTAAGTACAAGACATTAAATTTCATTATTTTCTTTAGATTTTCTATCCTAGTAAATACAATCTGGTTACTTTTATTAATTTTCTGTAAATTTCTAACTCCTAGTGTAGGATTGATGCAAAATTCACAAAGCAAAAACCAAGTCTAGTTATGGTACATTAATGTATTGATACATCTGCTTTTCTTTTTTTTCTTTTTTCTTTTTAATTTTTATGTCTTGTAACTTGAAATAACCCTTATAAAAATTTGAAATACTAAAATTTTAATTTTATTTTAAATTTTAATTTTTTATTTTAAATTTTGATAAAAAACGTTTCAAGTTTCAAGTTGTAAGTAACAATATTTTTAAATATACTGCTACATGTATGTACCATAGCTAAATCCAACAAAGATTTCTATTGAATTAGTTTGGATAGCAAAGTTGTGAGCTCAGTTGGCAAACTAAGTGAAAAAGGTTGTTAAGTTTTCGAGAATAATGTAGCTTCAATGTGGGCTAATCTTGGTCTTCATTGCAACAATTTTATTAGTGGCATAACTGTAAAGTCCCCAATTTTAAAGGGCCAAATTTCACTCAAATTAATCACACAAAACTAATTACTGAAAAAAGATTCAACACTTTTTAATCATAAATTTTCTTTAGTTTGAGTGTTATTCGATCTTTCGAATTGGGGCGTTAAAATAACCATTTTCAAGAGGTTCCCATGTTTCTATCCGGTGATGATGATGGCTTCCACAGTTGTTGTTTCACTGAAGGCTTCAGTGCTTATTGCTTGGTGGGTCGCTAGTGCCGTGTTTAACGATTTTAGATTTAGTTTGCAATCTTTTTCGTAAGACATTTGTCTCCTTTTTTGGTACTCCCTATTCTACTCTTTTCTTAATATAATTTCTGTATTACAGTTTTCTTAACAAGAAAAAAAAAAGGTTGTTTTCATATTTAGTTAAAACTAGGTAAGCTAGTTAAGAAAACGAAATCGTATAGTTTAAAGTTTGGCATTTATTGCCTATCTTATATAAATAGCTTTGACAAAGCTTTGGTTGAGAATATTTTCTGGTTTTCACCAGATGACAAATAAAAATAATTTTCTTCTGAATACACTCTCTCAGTTTTTCTTGTTCTGTTAGCTGATTCTTGAAGTTCTTGGTTAATTTTTTCAGAACGTAAGTTGATTTCGTTGAGCACAGGGATCTTTAATTTAGGGTTCAAAAAAGAAATAAAAAATATGATCAGTGGCAGTTAATGAATATCAAAAGCATAAATTATAAGTGTAACAGATGTAAATCGTGTTTAGCTAAATTTAATTGAATATGTCTTTTGTAATTTAACAAATTAAAAATATATGAAAATAAAAAGAATTCTAAAGTATTTTAGAGGGATTTCAGTAGCACTACAATATGATTTAAAGATTTTATATTATATATGATTTAATAGTGCCGGACATTCAGAAATATCTATTTCTGCGGATAGCGAGTATAATATGGAAGTAGAATAAGGGATAATAATCTTTCATGGTTTCCTAACCCAATTTAACGAGTTTTTAATTTCTTTTCATCACCACATTGTTCATTCATCATAGAATATGGTAGTTCAATGTCAAATTCGAACATTATTAGATTGATCAGCAACTCATCTAGAAGAAAAGAAAATTTGGAAGTAACAAGTCTCACTTCCTCGTGTGTTTCAATTGTTAATTATTTAATTTTTTTTTTCTATAAACAACATTTTTTCAGAATAATCAAATGTCAATAAAGGTATTGGAGATAACACTTTATTTCACAACTACATGATTATTTTTGGGTAACATCATTAATTTATAACAACTTTGGATCAACAATGTTATATATGTAAGCAAATATGTTGATCATCAAAATATTTCGCTATAAATTAACTATCATATGTATATAAAGAAAGGATAAGGACCCTCAAAACAAAATATAATAATAATAATAATAATAAAATTTTAACGTCATTTAATAATTATTTTTCACTTTATTTTCAATAGTTAAGCGTAAAACAAGCTGTTACTAGGCCATTTAGCTATCAGACCAAAGACACACACGAGATGCAAAGTTTCTCATATGTATGAATAATTTCAGTTATTCATTTATTTCTCAAAATACAATCTACTAAGACCAGAACAAAAGACTACAAGATCTTCTACGGATGATTTTGGAACCCAACATTACTAATCTTCGCATAGCCGTAATTATAGAAAGCAAATTATTTAAGAGCAAGACTTCAATGTGTTCCCAATGTCGATGACAAATCTGTACTTAACATCTGCTTTCAGAAGGCGCTCCAAGGCAGAGTTCACATAATCCATATGTATTATCTCGATATCTGCAGTAACGTTGTGTTTGGCTGCAAAATTGAGCATTTCTTCTGTCTCCTTCACTCCCCCAATGTTACTACCACCGACTATCTTCCTCCCTGGTATGCCACAAAAAATTTGTTAGCTGAAGTTCCTTAATATCATTAAAACTTGTAGCATTATGATTATAAAATACGTAAAATATGTTTAGAATTAAGGTGTTTTTTCTTTTTATTCACTAATGATATGTGAGGAATTATTAAACATAATATGGGTGAGAGACTAGATGGTAATTATATATTAACTACTAATTAGCCGTCATTATGTTTACCTAATATTTTAGTAAGTAAAAGCATGAAAGTCTCAAACATATTCTTAATCAATCTTAACCCAATAGTCAATTTATCAATAATAGTAATAATAATAATAATAATAATAACAGCAACAACAACAACAATAACAAAAATAACTCTAGTTGCTTGTATTATATATCATATGCTTACCAAAGAGCAAAGGAAAAACTGGTAGTTCTAGTGGCTTCTCTGGTACACCAACAAGAACAAGCATTCCGTCAGATTTCAATAGTCCAATCAATGGCAGAAGAGGGTGGGGTTCAGATGCTGCATCAATGATTCCATCCATCGTGCTCATGGCAACCTATAAATTCAGCAAACAATATTAGAATATTATACATACATGAGTCCCTGTCCTTGAAGCTATAATATTCAGGAAAAAGAAACATTTTTGTCTGACAAGAAAACCTGCATCTCACTTTGGTCACGGCTAATTAAAAAGGAGTGAGCATCGAGATGCTCAATGGCTTCCTTCTTCTTGTTAGGTGATGTACTGATTACAGTTACCTTAACCCCCACTGCCTTGGCAAATTTGACTGTAACATGGCCTAGCCTACCAAGTCCAACCACACCCACATGCATACCTGGTTTGTCAAGTCCATAAAATCTTAATGGACTGTAAACTGTGATACCAGCACAGAGGAGAGGGGCACCGAATCCAGCTGGAGGCCTTCTGGATTACGGACGACGAAGTGTTGATTGGCAACCATAATGTCAGAGTACCCTCCGTATGTGGTAGTTCCGTCGTAGTATTTGGCGCCATAGGTAAGTATCCTTGTTGGACAGTAGTTCTTAAGATTGTCCGCACACTTCTCACAAGAGTAACATGATCCGACCATGCCCCCACGCCCACTTTTTCTCCTATTGTGAATTTGCCTACTTTGCTCCCAATCTCTGTCACTACTTCCACAATTTCATGCCTACATTTCCCAACTGTATCATCAAAATCAATTTCGGATGGATTAGTCAAATATTTTAGAACATAATCCTTCTTTTTTTCTCGACAAAAATAATTTGATGTAATATGAAATGTATACAAATATTTTAGAACATAATCCTTCTTAACCTAAAGTTTACAAATGAAAATAGAGATGAATATGTTCTTTTATAGTTTTTCTTCATTTGCTTGTATATTTTTCCTATCCTTAATTTCTTTATTATTGGGTAGATTGAAGCAAGTTATTATTTGATACAATAAAAAACATACCCTGGAGCGAGAAGATATGCAGAAAATCCCCATTCGTATTGTACCATGTGAATATCCGAAGGGCATATCTCACAGTACAGCACTTTGAAATTCACGTCTTTCTCTTCAGTTGCCCTGCATACATAAAATCAAATAATTTGTTATGGAGATAAAGACACAATTTACTAATCTGCATGCTTGCATTGCACACCAGTAATACTGAGAGTTAGAAGATCAAACACAGGTGTAGATTGAGTAAATGGAGATCATTGTAATTCGGAGACCAATGAAAGATCAAATAGGGACAGAAGAGAGAACCTCCTGTGTGTTGCAGCTTGAATCTTAACCAACAAAACCACAAGGATATTTCATTTCAATCTTCTCAATTGCAGTCGAGCAACTCTGATCAATACAAGCCTTGAATTTTCTATATCCAAGATAAGCAAGAACAAGAGCAAGAAGAAGAATATGTATCACGATTTCCAGAGGATTAATCTCTTCTATTTTCTGTTATTCATCAAAGAAGAAGTGTCCCAATATCTTTATAAGTATCAGGTTTTATATGCTAAGTAATCACTATAGAGAAAATGCACCATATTACTTACAACTAATTTTAACTACTTTAACAATACCATCCACTCATTTCTTGGCAGCTCAGATGCCTTGACCAACTCTTTCCAGCTCAGATGATCAACAGCTTCACTCCCATATGACTTCTCACTAATTGAATCAAGTTTTGAACTTTAATCACACTAATAAATCTCCACCTTGATTAAAATTCAGAACTTTGAAAGCTTATATCATAACTTCAACACACATGAACTTCAGTTTTCTTCTGCACTTATTTTTAGCATCTACCAAGAAAAATCAAATTTCTTGCTTGGAAGTGCTTTAGTCAAAATATCAGGTGGATTTTCAAAAGTGTGAATCTTTTAAACTTTTATTTTTCCTCTTGAGATCACATCTTTAATAGAATGACATCTCACATCAATATACTTGGTCCTTTCATGATGTGTTTGATATTTCGACAATAAGATAGCATTTCGATTATCACAAAACAGGTTTACTGGTACAAATTCTACTCCAAATTCAACAGCAATTCCTCTCAACCATACAACCTCCTTTACTACCTTTGATAATGCCACATACTCAACTTCAATTGCAATAACTTGCTGAAGTGAAGATTTTCAGCTAATCACACAATTATACAAAGTGAAAACAAATCTAAGTAATGACCTCCTTTTATCTAGATCAGCTGCAAAATTTACACCTACATATCCATTGATTACTCCTTTACAATTAATTGATCTTCCATGTGCTAGCTTATTTTTAAATCTACCCTTCATGTATCTCATCATCCACTTGATAGATACCCAATGATACTTATCAGGATTTCCTAAGAACTTGCTTACCACACTTAATCCATGAGCTAAGTTAGGTTTTGAGCAAATCATTGCATACATCATGCTTTCTAATGCATTTGCATATGGTATTTTACTCATTTGATCCATCTCACTTTCTATTAAGGGTGATTGTTCAACAGATAAGTTGAAATGTGATGTAAAAGGTAGTTTAACTACTTTAGCATCTTTTATGTTGAACCTCTTCAAAACCTTTTCTAGATATGTTTCTTGAGATAGATATAACAGCTTTCTTCTCTTGTTTCTAACTATCTCTATACATAATATCTTCTTTGCAGCTCCCATGTTCTCCATTTCGAACTCAATGCTTAATTGATACTTCAAGTCATCGATCTTATCCATATTTGTAGCAGCTATTAAAATGTCATCCATATATACTAGTAAATAGACTTTGTCATCTAAACTTTGAGTTTTTACGTACATACAACTATTATATTTACTTTTGTTAAACCCTTTACTTAACATAAA
Source organism: Khaya senegalensis (assembly GCA_032402905.1). Taxonomy (NCBI): domain Eukaryota; kingdom Viridiplantae; phylum Streptophyta; class Magnoliopsida; order Sapindales; family Meliaceae; genus Khaya; species Khaya senegalensis. The sequence continues at coordinate 6,019,645 of CP135532.1, forward strand.
TTTGTCAAACTTGAAATTCTATTGTCTTGAAGATTGCTTGAGTCCATACAAGGACTTTTTCAATAGGTAAACCTTATCCTTATCTCCTTTCTTCACAAATCTCTGAAGTTGAGATATGTATATTTCTTCCTCAAGCTCTCTGTGAAGAGAGGCAATTCTAGCATCCATTTATTCTAGCTCAAAGTTAAAAACAGCAGCAAATGATAGTAGAATCATGATAAATAAATGCCTCACGTCTAGAGCAAAATCCTCATCTTCTTTCCTTTTAAAAATCTATTTGCAGTCCACTATCTTTCTATTAGTTGATTTGGCAACAAGTTACCATGTGTTATTTTTGTATAAAGAGTTCATCTCTTCAACCATAATTGTATGTCATTGCTTGGCTTTAGATGAATTCATGGTCTTTGTAAATGAAAAGGGCTATGAGCTTACAAGCTAAACTATAATATTCAAGGTTTATGATATTAAGCCAGTATATCTATATCTAATTTGAGGCTTTATCTTCTTCTTGGTTCTGTGCTTTACCAACTCATAATCACTTCCTTTAGTATTCTCAGAAGATGCCTTTTATGTTTCTGAGTCAACTTCAGTGTCCCTAAGTCTTCTTTCCAATTCAATGATCTTTACCTCAAACTCTGATGTGATTTTTTTAATTTTTTCTACAACAAATTTAGGGTTCTTTTTGGTTTCTTCTACAACAAATTCAGGATTTGTGTCACATCTTTTCTTCAAAACCACATGAATATTTTATTTCAATCTTTTCAATTGCAGCCAAGCAACTCTGATCAATACAAGCCTTGAATTTTTTATATCTAAGATAAGCAAGAACAAGAAAAAGAAGATGAATATGTATCATGATTTCCAGAGAATTAATCTCTTTTGTTTTTCTATTATTCATCAAAGAAGAATTGCCTTAGTTTCCTTACAATTATCAGGTTTTATATGCTAAGTAATCACTATAGATAAATCACACCATATTACTTACAACTAGTTCTAACTACTTTAACAATATCACCCACTCCTTTTTTGCCACTTTAAATGCCTTGACCTACTCTTTTCAGCTAAGATGATCAATAGATTCACTTTTATATGACCTCACACCAACTGAATCAAGTTTTGAACTTTAATCACATTAACATAGTGGAAATTAAAAGCAAAAAGAACACCGGATGTGTCCCTAGCTATCCATCTAAAGGCCCTTTTCTGATAAACATGCTCAGATATTGCCGTTATTATTCTTTTCTTCTGTTTTCTCTTTCACATACAAAATGCAAAGCAAAAGAAGCACTGAAATTAAAGTGAAATGCTATAATTTGTATTGGCCAAGTGAGCCTATTTATAGAAGTGAAGGTGGCTGAAGTCTGGTATTGTGGTAGCAAGCTAACATATTCAATAAGTTAATAATGAAGTATATGCTCTTAAATTTCTTTATTGACCATGCCAATTATTTTGTGCATAGTAAATTGCTCACCACTTACTCTTTATCTTAATATATATTGGTTATTTTTGTCATATTCAAAGTGAAACATGCTTTTACCTATTGATGATAGTTGATTGTTAAAATTACAATGCTCGAGGATGAACTAATTACTTACAAAAAAGTTAGAATATATTTTAAAAATTTCGTAGATTAGTTAAGATTAAATTAATATAACATTATCTATTTTTAAAATATTATGATAATTTTTTTAGTACTTTTTTTCATATAATTATGTTTTTCAATAAAAAGTAAAATTATTTATTTTTATTATTTTTTAAAAAAATGAAAATTTATTTTTATAAATAATAAAATAATCCTAACATTATTTTTATATTTTATAATTATAAGGAGGTTCGAATATTTGAATCTCCCAAAAAAATTTTAATATCTTTTAAATAAAAATAATTGTCAATTTAAAAAAAAAAAAAGAAAAGAAAAGCACGCAAACATTGACTTTAAATTGTCCTTTATTTTGTGGGCAGACAAATCGAATGATTGTCTATTTACATCATTTTACTACTACTATCATTACTATTATTTTTATTATTATAGCAGCTGGATGCAATTTGTAGAATTGGCATGTAATGGTTCTCTACTTACTGTAGTCAAGTTTTGAAGATTCAACTTTTAGGTGGTTAGCTAAGTTATCACCGTACAGTTTAAAAATTTATAGTTATAAAATTTAAAATAATTTTTATAAAATTTGAAGTAAAAAAATTATTAAAAAATATAAAATAAATAATAAATAATATTTAAAATATTTAATTAAAAATTTAAAATATATAAAAAAATCTTAAAATATATAATGAACAGTATTTAAAATATAAATAAAAACTTTAAAATAATCTTTAAAAATTTTAAAAATAAATATAACGATACTTATAGGTACTATAGTTAAACCCATTTTGAAATTTATATTTAATATTTATGTTAGTAGAATTAATATTTCATGATTATCTTCGTGAAGGAAAGTTAAGAATTGACTAGTCATTGATAGAAATTATAATTACTCACTATAATTTTGAAGATTCAAATTTAAGGGTTATTTTTGTTTTTTGAAAAAAAATTTATGTATGGAAAATAAACATCTCGTAATTTTTCAGCTTTGTAAAGAAACGAATGACGAGTTGATGAAGAAAAAAATTACAATATTCTTTCAAATTAACTTGGGAAGTTCACAAAATTTGTATAATTCAGAATGAAAATCAGTTGTCTTCACGTTTAGTGCTTTTAAAAGACAATTACTAAAGTGTTAGTGTTAAAACTCTACATGAGCCCAATTTGTAGTTGTCAGTTTTTGTTGTTATAGAATTTAGAAAGGTAAAATTACATGAATACCTTCACCAAAAGGTTAAAAAAAATATAATACCAAATACCCATCATTTTCCTATAACATACAATTATTCAAGAAAATATTCATAAATAATAGTACACATTCTTATATTCTCAAAACAAAACAATGAACCTACTCTAGACCAAGAAATTAATCAAACTTTATCACTGAAAAAAATTGAAAAAAAAATAAAAAGACAGATATACTAATTAACAAAACTTCTTTAATAACTCTCTCATTTGCTTTCCAAGAACACTTTAAACAAACTATCAACATAAAATTAATCATACTAAGATAATGTCTTAATCATGGCCATAATTATAAATTCATGTAATTTCATGTTTAAAAGTTAAAAAAAAAAATTAGCCCAACTCACAATAAAATTCTAACCAAATTCGAACTAAACACTCACAAGAATTGAGTGATTAAAAAAATTATGGTACATTAAGTAGAGCGTGATTGAAATGATTAAAAAATATTAAATATTAAAAATAATAATATTTTTTTTATTGTGAATAGTGTAGCTTACACCTATTTCACATTGTCAAAATGCATCATTCCATATAAACAAAAGACTCACGTGGATCAAGTGTCAAGGCTTCCTTCTCATCCAAAACTGTACATATATATATATATATATATATATGTATGCATTATATCTCTTTGTACATCAAAAATTGAATTCAAAGCAATAGACATTAATATATTACAGTAAATGAATACAATATGAAATCACTGTAATATAATTTCATTTCATAGTCTAAATATTTTATCTTATTCTATAATTTTATTTACAACATATTATAAGCATGATCGAAGTATGCAAAATATTTATATTCCTAACTAAATAATTTTGTATTATAATATTTTTATATTATTTTATTATTTATCACCTATAATTATTCTTATGAGTATACTCCGTGGTTACTATATTAAATTTTTTACATTAGAAAATAAGAATAAGATATTGCGTATATTTCATTATTATTGTTGTTACTATTTGAAGTTTGCAAAAGAAATAAGATAATTAAAATTTGAAGTTTTGAAAATCTATCATAAAACTTGCAATTTTAAAACTTGATTGGAGAATATTTATTAATTGTTTTTATTTTTATTTTTTCATATTTGTTAAATATCAATCAATTTCTTCTATTTTTAATATTTATTTGTTACATTTTATTTTGATCTTTATACTTTAATTAAATACTATTAAGGTAAGAAATTTGAAATTATTATGAAATTTAGAGATTTTTAGCCAAAATTTGAAATTCTAATATGCAATCTTAATCATAATAAAAAATTTTGAGTTATAAAATTAAAACCTAAAGTGCAAATCATATTTCAAAATCAAAATTTTAAGTAATGAAAATGATTTCAAAGTTAGAACCTAAAGTGCTAAATATTAATTCTTAAATTAGAACACTAATTTGTAACTTTATAAACCATATATAAATTTAAAAGTTCTGATTATGTTTATATATTTTTAGAACTTGAAGTTCTAAATCTACAAATTATCATAATAAACTTGAAGTTCAAGTATATTTATATGCTCTACTATCTTTTAGAAGCCATTAAATGTTAAAATTACTTATCAATGTCCTGCTGGAATGTACTGATCAAAAAGGAAAATTAAACATCGAATAAAGATTGGAAGTTGTACTTTCTTATTGATTATGATCAATAAAGGAATACACTCTTTTTAAAGTAAAAGACATGAAATGCTTTATAAAATTATGGTATTGCAAAATTGCTGTTATTTTAACTTTATGAATACTTCATAACTAAAATTGTGTGGTAAAATTGTCATTTAAGAGAATATACTACAAAATACATTTTCTATTTCTATATTACTAATATAATATAGATTCAAACTTATTTAAAATTATTTTTATATTTTTTCCTTACTATGAATCATGTTCAGCATTCAATGAGGTGAATGTAAACTAACATTCACAAAAATGAATGTAATCAAATATTCTCATAAGTGAATGTAAATAAATAATGCACATTATTGCTCACGTGGTGGTCATAAATAACAAAATATAAAAATATATAGAACACCAGAAGTGGAATTAAAAGTTATGACAATCATTGTTATATAAAATAACATTGATTATGTACTTGTTATATATTAAAAACATCTAATATAACTTTATTCGACATATATGAAAGTGAAGGAAAAGAATTTTGAGACAAATTTTATCGATATAGATCTAATAGAACTTCTTTATCTCAATATCTCTAATAAAATAAAAGGTAGTTGATCACAATTATAATTTAACTATTATTTCTTCTATATATTGTTTATCTTAACTCTTTTTGTTATGTCAAATATTTATTATGTTTTACATTTTACTAATTAGTAATGTAAAGTTATTTCTTCAATTAAAAGATGAAGATATAAATAGAATATCTCCATTGGAAAGAAAAATTTGGGGATATATGTTTAGCTGATAGTGCAACTATACATGCTATTCTTTAAGATAAGAAAAATATTTATTAAAATTTATAAATATTAAAGTTAAGGTAAATGCTATATTAAGTTCTACATACTTGATTAAAGGCTTCAGAAAAACTATAATTTTGTTAGCAAATGAAACTAAATTATGCATTTATAATACCTTATATTCAGTAAGATCTAGAAGAAATCCAATTAGTTATAAGCATATTCGCTAAGATAGATATTATAGAGAGACTCTACATAAGAATAGTGTAGAGAATCTTTATATTATTTCTAATATCTCAAGCAAGAAATGTCTATTAGAAAACCTTCCAACTTTATCATTTGGATTACATTGTACAATCATAAATATAATTGAGAACTACATAATAATGAACAGAAGTTTATTAATCCAAAAATATTATATTATAGCATGACCGTCTTGGTCACCTAAGATCTACAATAATGTATAGAACAATTGAAAATTCTTATGGACATCCATTAAAAACTTAAAAGATTTTATTGTCTAATAAAATTATTTGTACTACTTGCTTACAAGAAAAAATGGTGATTATTTTGTTATTAAACTATCTCTTTCTAAAACTAGTTTTGAGTCTTCAACATTATTGAAGAGAATATAAAGAGACAATTACAGGCCTATTTACTCTCTTAGTATATTATTTTGTTATTTTATGGTCTTAATAGATGCATATGTTTGTTTATTGTTTATAGTGTTGCACTAGATTACTTGCATAGATTATCAAATTAAGAACACAATTCTCTGATTATCCAATTAAGACTATACATTTAGATAATGCTAAGTTTACTTTCAAAATATTTGATGACTAGTATATGTCAGTGGGGATCGAAATAGAACATCATATTTCATATGACCATAAACAAAATAAATTAGCTAGATCACTCATTAAATGACTCTAAGTAATTGCTCAAACTTTGTATTACGCACTAGGTTGCTAATTTTTATATAAGAATATGATATTTTGTATGCTACAATATTGTGTATGCTTATCATTAGTACTCCCACAACAGCCTGTACTTGGTTAACTTGATATTTTTCATTTACGCACTTTTGGTTGTGTTGTATATGTTCCTATAGCTTATCCCCAATGCACAAAAGTGGGACTCCAATGTCATTTGAAAATTTGTATTGGTTTTAACTTATCTTTTATTGTTGTATATAAATCTTTAATGAGTGATCTATTTATCATACATTCTGTGGACTGTCATTTTGATGAGACAGTTTTCCCACCATTAGATTAAAGAAAACGCCTTTTGAAGTAAGGCCCAAATTTTCTTAGAAAATAATCACTATATTTTATTTTGATCCTCGTACTAATCAATTTAAAAATTAAATGTGAAAAATAGTGCAATTTTGGTACATTAAAAATTAATTAATTGATTTTGTAAATAAAATTGACAAAATCAGGATATCAAAAATCATGCTCAAGTAATAAATTTATCTATACTTTCTAAGCCACTAACTCTAAAAAAGTTAATTGTCCCTGAAACAATACAATTATTTGAAGCAACATAAGTAACTGAAAGGACATTTGATCTTAAAGTAATATCTATCCTTGAAGAGATAGTTGCCTCTATAATGACACTAGAATTAAAAAAAAATGAAGAAAAGTCTACAAATTATGCATATACAAGAGAAATATAGGATTGTAATGAAATAATCATCAACAATGCATTATCATTTATAGTAGCTGCTAAAATTATGATAGATGATTATGTCCTATAAACAAGTAATGAATATAGACAAAGGTATTATTGGTCTTAATAGAAAGAAGCAATTCAAGTAGAATTACTTCTTTTACCAAACGTAAAGTATTTGGATCTATAATCCAGACACTTGAAGATATGTAACCCATTGGATACAAATGATTATTTGTAAGAAAACATAATCAAAACTATGAGATCACAAAAGATAAAGCATGACTTATTGCTCAAGGTTTTTCACCAAAGTTTAGAATTAACTTTGATGAAACATATTCTCTTGTTATAAAAATAATTATGTTTTGATTTCTGATAAGTTTAGTAATCTTAGAAAGACTTGATATGCTTCTCATGGATGTAATGATTGCTTACTTATATAAATCACTTAATGCTGATATCTATATGAAAATCTCCAAAGGATTTAGAATGTCTAAAATATATAAATTAAAATATCACAATTTATTTTTAATCAAACTACAACAATCTTTATATGTACTAAAACAATTTGGATGCTTGTGATATAATTGCTTGAGTGAAAATTTAATGAAAAAAAAAATACATTAATAATCCATTATGCCTATACAATTTATATAAAAACTAGAATATGGATTTGCCATTGTAACAATATGTATCGATGACATGAATATAATTGGAACTTCCAAAAAAAATTTAAAAACAATAGAATACTCGAAAAAGGAGTTTGAAATGAAAGATCTTAGGAAAACCAATTAATGTATCAACTTGTAGATTGAACATAAATCTAACGAAATGTTCATCCATCAATTTACTTATATTGAAAGATTTTAAAATATTTCAATATGGATAAAGCTTATTCGTTAAGTGCTTCTATGGTTTTTGGCCTTTTGATCATAAAAAAGATTCATTTTACCTTAAAAAAGATGATGAAGAGATACTAGGTCTAGAAGTATCATATCTTAATACAATTAAAGTTTTATTATATTTGATATAATATAGTAGGCTAGATATAACTTTTTCTGTGAATTTATTAGCTAGATTTAGTTATGTACTTACTTATTGACATTGAAATGGTGTTAAACATATTTTTCGTGGAAAGATGAATAAGGAATTATTTTATTCCAATCAATCGACACAAAATCCAAGACTAGTTGGTTATGCTAGCTATCTTTTTAATTCTCACAAAACTCATTCAAAAAGATAATATGTTTTCACTTAAAATAATATAGTAATCTTATAGAGATCTATAACGTAGATTTTTGTTGCTACCTCTTCTAATCATTTTGAGATTCTCGCACTACATGAAACTAGCAGTGAATGTACATGGCTAGAATTTATTATCCATCATATTCAAAATAGGAGCAAATTATCTTATGTTACATATATTTTAACAATAATATATTAAAATAATATTACTTGTATTACTTAAGTAAAAAAAGGATATATAAAGAGAGATCGAACCAAACATATATTACTTGAGTTCTTCTATATTCATGAGCTCCATTAGAGACAACAAATTGATGTTAAGCAAATACACTTCTCTACTATTATTGTTGTTCTCTTTACTAAAATTTTACTCACATTTACTTTTAAAAAGTTGGTATATAGTATTGGTATGCATTAACTTCATAAATTGACAAATTAAGATTTGTAATCTTCAAGGGGAGAATCTTATCAATGAAAGTATAATTTATTACAAAAGAAAAATTATAGAAATTTTTGAATAAATGTACACTATATTCTTTTATCCTTCACCCAGATTTTATCCCACTGAATTTTACTGGTAATGTTTTTAATGAGGTAATATTATACATGTTCAATATAAAGAGGTGTAATCCAAGGGGGGAGAGTTGTGAATAGTGTGGCTTACACCTATCTCATATTGCTAAAATACAACATTCCATATAACCAAAAGTCCAATATGGATTAAGTGTCATGGCTTCCTCCTCCTCCAAAACAATTGTACACACACATATATGTATGTATTTATGTATGTATATACATACATATATACGTCATATGCATGTATGCATGCATGCATTATATCCCTTTGTACATTAAAAATTGAATTCAAAGCAATATACATTATTTTGTTGTAGTGAATGAATACAATATGAAATTTGTACATTTTTTTTAACTTATATGTTAGTGTTAGAAGTATGTTGTTTTAGGGGTGTGCATATTATAACCATCATTGTCCATGTCATATTATTCTAACTCTTAAAAGTCAATATAGTTAAAATATGAAATTGCCCTCAAAAAGTAACTTCAATACTTATGGATAAAATAATAGTTTGGAGGGTAAGTAGATATTAGACAAAAAATTAGGGGGCTAAGAAACATATTTTTGAAAAGATATTAATTGAATTTATATAATGATTATTAACAAGTGACTATGGCATACCAAATATATCAAGCAAATATTTTGAATAAAGAATTTTTAATATAAAGTTACCATACAAGAAAACAAGAAGCCCTAAAAATAAATATAAAAAAAATTAACTTTAATAATAATATATTTACAATTTCATCACAATTAAAATAAAAGTACTATTAGCCAATCTTAGTATTTATTATTGTACATGATAAATTAATATTATTATACTACTGTTGTAATTGTCTCCTCTACAATAAAACTCAAGCTCTATCAATGGAAGACCTTCTAAGTGAGTCCTTAGAAAAGGGTGATGCTTTCCTCTATTAAGCAAATAGCTCGGCACATTTATTCTTTGTACAATTCACGAATTCCATGTCCTGCAATTATATTATCTTTTCTTATCTACCCCAATTGAAAAATAAGGGTACAAATGGTTGAAACGAACGTTATTAACATTGTAAAATTCCATTAACAAATAAACAATTAAGGATGTGTTTCCATTGTTATTAGTACTACTTTAAATGTATATTAAAAGGTAAGATGTAACACTTTGAAATTTTTATACTCTTAAAACCTTGTCATGGAGTTATAATATAGTATTTTTGAGAGTTTCGATAAGAGAGAGAGTTGACCGGTATTCGAGACAGCATACTGTATAAGCAGAAAATACAGTATTTCATTACCGGTACCAGAAATTTGACGACAGAAGCGAAAAGCTGTAATTTTCGTCGCGCGTGCCCGACTATATAAGCGGGAAGGGGTCGGAAAACTCGGAAAACAAATTTCACTTTTTTTCCTCCATTTTCTCTCTCCTCTCTCTCTCCTCCCCACGGTTCTCTCTCTTGTGAACAGTGACTTTCGTCACGGGACCTCGGATCACCTCACCACCGGTGAGTGGAGGACCGCCGGACTGCCGCGAGTGCAACGCCGCCAACCCTGCCCCGATCGCCGCTACCACGCGCTGCCCAAAGCTCCGCTAATGTAAACTTTGACCGGCGATTCACGGCGGACGGCGGCGAGTTGATCGACACCTCTGGCGCATCTGGCACCGTCTCGCCGCCCTCTTCACGGTGGTGTGCCCCGTTCCGGCATTTGGTCACCGGATTCCGGCGTGGGAAGGCTGATTGGGAAGGGGTGTTTCCGGCAAGATTTTCGGCGACCGGTGTAGCTTCGGTAAAATCTGAACCGACCAGTGTGTTCTCCGACACTCATAATCCAACGCGGTATGTTTAGATCTCAATTTGGAATGAGTTTCGATGATGATTTTAGGGTCCAAAGTAGGTTCCTTAACATCTGAAATTTTAGAATGATTGGTGATTTTGAAGGCTTTAATTTGTGTTTTGTGGCATATGGACTCCATGAACAGCATCCCGACATCGCAAGGATCGTGATGGTGTGTTCCGTTCGTGAAACGGAAACGAAAAGTTCGTGGGTTGAATAGTGCCCCATAAATAGTGCTGGTGAACAGTAACTTGCACGTTTTTTGAGAAAAATTTCGTAGCGTATGGAGGAGTATTTCGAACGCGTATACCCTCTTCGGGATAGTTTTTCATTATTCGTATAGGCATTGGGTGCCTGAAGGTAAGATAATATAATATTTAAATTGTGAAAAAATTGGTTTTAATATTTATAATGTTTATACTTGCATGAATATACATAAGAATAATGAGTTAAATTGTAGAAAAGTCCCATTGACGTGGAATGGGCATGATTGTGCAATTAGAAGTGTTAATATCCTTGTGTTAGATATATATATATATATATATATATATAGTTATAAGCGTAATACCATTACCGTCGACCTGCAGTGCTAGATTAGGTATTCTAAAATACCTATACAGCATTGTATGTCCCATATTTGTATTTACCTATATTTATATGGTAGGAACGCTTATATATACATACGTAATTATGCCCTTATGATGGAATGATTGAGTAGATGCTGCATTCGATGTTTTGCAATGCTATTCGAATTAACATGTGTGCATACGTTAGTATATTATAATTACTGTGCCGTAGTAAGGTAATGAGTATATTTTTACTTGTAATGACGTGTTGGGATTGCGTGTAATGACGCGATATATGATAACCGAATAAAATATATTTTGCGAATTTGTATTAATAGTGGTATAGAGTATCCATGCGTTTGAATTGTAATATACTTCTGTGTTTTATCTTGATTGTCTTATGGTTTATTTATATGCCAGAGTGGAATATGTTTTCATGACTTAGTACTGCTAGCCTTACGATAAATCCATGCGTGTAAAGTCATTTTAGAAGATAAGTACTAATGAATGTGATTCATAGGTAATTATATTACCTATCATGAAAATTATTAACGTGCTGCTTGATTAATGTAAGCAAAATGGTCATGTTGTCATGACTGAGTCAACTATGAATAAATCTGTGTGGATAACTGGTATAATTGGGATAATTATGAATCGGTAGTTTTTTCGTTACCTTAGTAAAGCCGCTTAGGATGGAGCAGCATCATTATAATAAGATTGTGGTGCCTTTCGAGGTATGTTGAACCCACAGCAGCTCCGGATTGATAATAAGACTGTGGTGCCCTTCGAGGTACGTTGAACCCACAGCAGCTCCGGATTGATAATAAGACTGTGGTGCTTTTTGAGGCATGTTGAACCCACAGCAGCTCCGTATTAATAGTAAGACTGTAGTGCCTTTCGAGGTATGTTGAACCCACAGCAATTGAGAAATGATAATAAGAATCATGGTGCCCGCAGGGTATGTTGAACCCATGGTTGGAAGCGGCTGTTTTTCATAGCGTCCTTGGGTACGTGCAACCCATGGTAGAACTAATTATCCTGTTGTTCTGAGGAACCCGGTGTGGGCGAATGACCATTGTATACATATATTGAAGTATACGGTGGATATCATGACCACGATTCATAATTTACTTCTATAAGGAAATGAATTCGTGTACCTATTAGATTCAAACTGCATGATAGAATACTTCTATCTGCTAAGAGTTGCTTGTGTTAGTGTGAACTGCGATGAGGCAGTAACACGTTGTGTTTTATTTGGTATGGGGACTGTCCTGGTTTTCTTGTGCAGGTAGGGCAGCTTATATGTATAGGTAAACTCTTGCCGAATTTCTATAAGAAATACTATTCATACAGCTATTCATGACCTCCCTTGGTATTCTGATTTTCATATGTAGCGGAGGGTCTAGGATTACCTTTAATTGCAGTCACAATCAGGTTTTTGTTATGACTGTAAATGGCGGAAATGGTTGAAGTCTAATTACACCTTGGCAAGTGTCAATTCTTTGAGAGGAAACTTAAGCTTGTAAAAACAGAGAGCTAGCATCAGTTTGAACAAGGGGAATTAGTATTTAAATAAGATAATGAGTAAGGCAATAAATAGGCTACCTCACTTCTAGTATATAGAATCCTGTTTAGCTCACCGATATGTTGGTAAAATGAAAAGAATATGTGTGAATTCATAATAAGATTAAAGATCATGTGAGAAACTTGAGAATATTGTGGAAAAGGCGCATTGGATGTATTACAGGTTATTCGACATATTAGTTTGCACGTTTATTCCTATAGTTGAGAATACGGTAAGAATATGACGGTGCAGGAACTATGTTATGAGTTTATATTGTTATTGTCGGTATACTTAGTGAACGACTAGGATTAGATTGATATGTGTCCTTAGAATAGTATAGTTAATGTTTAATGTAAGTGAAAGAATCCTTAGTATGGGATAAAGAAGGAAAGACGTATACTTGTAATTATGGTACAATTGTTCAGTGGTTTTGATTCAGTGAAAATAAGGAGATAATATGAATATATGATAACATAGATTGGTAATGAATCAGTATTGAGATAATTGTGATACATGAATCGGATATGTATGTTCCATCTCCCTCAGCTGAGCTTGTAAGCCAGTTTTTAATGGAGGTGTGACGTTAAGACTGTGGTACCCTGAAGGGTAGGTGGAATCCACAGCTGTCCTCCAAATGGCCCAGTGGCTTAGAGTAATGACCAGGATCCATAATGTTTATAAGTATAATCGATCACTTGTAAACGCAATGAAATTTCTATCACCAACCTTCCGGGAGTGGAAATGGCATACAGAAACAGTGTTATTATTTTACAAATACCCTCGGTTGTATCTATATTTAGGAGTTTGAAATATCTGTATCTTATGTGGGTATTGATTGTGTGCCTAGGATATTTTGGCTATTTCGGGCCGAGTGTGTGATTGATACTGTGTGGTTATACCGGCTTCTAAGCAGTTCCTCTGTATGGGGCCGCGGCATTAGTCGTTATTTATACGAATAAGTACGTAATGATTTTATATGATCATGTAGGTGTTCGTTGATAAGAATAGAATTAGAATTTAAACGAACACAGGTGATAGCGTGATTCATTTAGATAATATATTGATTGAGATTGCATTATCTGTATATGGTTTATCATGAGGAGTGTTACTCTGATTGAGATATTTATACAGAATTCATAGATGATATAGTGCTTAAAATTCAAGAGGAGATGATATGATATCTTGTGTACATTATTGAGCATATGCTTGTTGGAACATGTACATTGATATGTGGATATGCATTTACTTGTGTGTGTGGAATTGTGTAAAATGGCCAAAATAAGTAGGGATTCAGGTAACATGCTCCTTCCTTTATTTAAGTATTGTATTATCTTATTGAGCCATGTGGTGTGCTCACCCCTTTGTGGGATTATTATTTTCAGGTGAATACGGCATAGCAGTAGCGGTTCCGGAAAGTGCAGTTGAGGCAAAGATTTTCGAGTGGGGCATAGTATATTTAAGGTTTAGGCCATTGTTATGTAATTTATTTCTGTGTACTCTGAAGTATTAATTTCATTAAAATGCATAACAATTCTTTAGAAAAAAAAATAATACTATTTTAACTGTTACTATTTATGTAGTTACTTTTTATAAACTCTTTTGAATAAATGAAAACCTCGCTTCACTATGAGAAAGCGTTGATTTTTGTCTTTTCGATAATTTCAATGTACTATATGTCACATGAATAGAAATAAAAGGAAGGGGGTGTTACATAAGATGAAAGCTATTTGTGTCTGGGATATCTCTTTTTTTTCAACAAAATTTTATATTTCAAGTAATTTGGTATATCTTAGTCTATTTTCTTATTAATAGTTTTTTTATTTTAGGAGAATTCTTGTTTTAATTGTTAAGTAGTATTTTTAAAGGATTTACTTAGTCTCAGGGATGAGAAAGAAACTAAATTCAATGTTATTGTCCATAGCATAAGTAAAATATATCGTTGTTGGTAGTTGTTGCACACAATTATTTTGGATAAAACAAATGTTAAGTAATTATGATATCTTATAAGGTACTATAGTCATTTATTGTGATAATACGAGTGTAATCAATATTTTTAAGAATTCAATTCAACATTTAAAAATCAAGCACATAGACATTAGGAATTACTATATTAGAGAACTTGTTTAGACTAAAATGATTGTTTTAGAACATGTGCCAACCGAAAATTAATTAGTAGACTTATTTATTAAAACATTAAATTCCCTTTGGTTTAAGTTACTTAAAAATATTGTTAGTGTATGTGTATTCTCACTTAATTTTTAGGATTTTTATGTCATTTTATTTGTGTGTGTTTGCATTGATTATGCATTTGTTTTATTTTTTTATTTTTGTCATTGAGATATTCAAATTGATCAATTGTTCTAAGTACTCACTAAGTATAAACTAATTATATTTATGTTTTTAATAAAGCTTACAAATATTAGTTTCTATGTTATTTTTGTGGACACATGTTGAGTATTATCGTGAAACAACGTGATTGTGACTTGATTGAAAAGGAATTATGAAGTTTGGTGGCTTATGTGATGTCTACAGAGCAATCATAAGACAATTTATTTAGATTTACAATTGAATTGACTTTTAACTAGAGCACTTTATTAAGTGTATAACTAATCTTTAGAAAAATATGAGTTCAAATGAATTAGTTCTTGTTAAATAGTAAAATTAAAAAAAAAAAAAGGTGGTTGATAAGAGGAGTTGTTTGAATGCACAAGTGTTAAATTTTATTTTAGGTCTTAGTAGTATTGAGTTTAATTTTCATTAATTATATCTAATGCATTATTTTTGTGGTTTCGTTATAATTATATCTATCTAATACTTCAAGATTTTGAATTATATATTCTCAAATAAAGTCTTGATACATTTTACCATTAATCATGTGTGCTTGTTGTTTGTGCATACTTTGATATAGTGTTAAGACTAAATATGAGTATATTGAGTGAAATAAAATAGTTTATGGGCTATACAATGTGAATAGAAGGTTAATAATTAGTATGGAAAATTCTTTGTGATTGTTTTTATAATTCGTTTCTTTTTTTCTTTTTTTGCTTAGAATATATATATAATAATCAAAAAAAGGTACATACAAGCCAAGTCATTACCTTGATGCATGACTAACACTTAACTACCGTTCAAGCTGCCTCAAGTCTCTTAAAACACTTGACAAAAGGCCAATGCTTAAGTGACATTAGGTTATTTCTCGAATGGCAACGTAGGTTTTTTAATACCTTAAGTTTTCTTTTTTTCTCCTCACGACACAATTTCTTTATCTTTTACTCTCCATTTCCAACCTACATTTTCCTACCAAATTCCTCCTTTCTTTTAATCAATTTTCTCATCTTTCATCCGTTTACAGTTGATTAAGGTAATTTCCTTGATGTGTTTAATTTTTTTTATTTATTCTCTATCATTATATCTCATTTAGATTTTGTTTTCTCTCCAAACTTAATTTTTGGCCATAGGAAGTAAATTATTCACATTTGGACTTATTTGTGCTCATATTTGGTCTTAGAATACTTTATGGAATGCTTATTAGTCTTGGATCTTGCATTTTTTTACTATTAATTTTTTTTTTACTTTTAAGTATTTGTCTGTCATCCCTAGCACTCAATGAGCACTAAGCAACTCATTTGAGTTACTAAGAGACATTTTTCTTTAAATTTGTTCTAAGACAGTTTTTAGACCCTTATTAGTTTTAAACTAGTTTTGCAAACGTTTATTATAAATGGTATTTTTGCAATAAATTTTCATGCATGTTATTTGTGTAAAATATTTTCATAAGGCTAGTTTTGCATATATTTTATCATTCTTATTATTTTTGCTAGTTTTTATTGATAGGTTATTTTAGCATATATTTTTTAGGTCGATTTCACATATTTTGTTATAAATCATTCTTTTATATATGCATCATTCGTTTTGTTTATTTTTTATTGCTTGCATACTTGCTAGTCTTTCTTATGTTTTGACATGGTTATGTAATAGTTAACCTAGGGGCATAGCTAGTTGGCAAACTAGCTTTAGGCTATTTTTTTACACTTTTCACTATTATACCATTTCTTATGTGTGTTGATTTTTTCTTACAGATGCCTAAGAAACTCACTGCATGCATTTCTCTTCTGTTACAATTCTGCTTGAGCAATAGGTAGACTTTCCCTCCATTATAGAATTTTCTAGGGTAGCATTTTTGTTGAAGCCTTATCAATAGGCCTTAATGTTTGAAAGGTTTATCCAACCTTCTCAAGTAGTTATCGAAAGTTCTATTCTAACATCCATGATGTGGAGTTGGGTGGTATTGTCTTTTCTATTTATCTCCGTGATGTACTATATTACATTACTTTTGATGTCATAGCTTCTCAACTTGGCATTCCTTGAGTACCTCGCTTGTAGTATCTTTTTTTGAAAATTGATTGGCCAGCCTTAGTTGACATGGCTAAAACACTCTTTGGTTGACCTCAGCACTATAATGATTAGACTATGAGTACAACGAGGTTTTTATTAGGTACAATGATCCTTAACATGATCATGTGTACCAACTTACACTTGATTAGGCAGCAGTCGAGCATCCCTCTGGCTTGAGTTGGTTTTCTTTATGCTTTTCTTGAAGAATTTTGTATAGACTTTCCTCATCACATCTATCATATTATTATATAGACTTTTCATGGGTCTAATAAATATTTAGGACTTTCTTCCACTTGTACCATTACTTGTATTTTGCTAAAAATTGATTTTGCCCTTTAATTTCTTACTACTAACCTCATGACTCTTTCTTGTCCTATTTCAACTTATGCTCTATCCTTGAGTCAACCTACTTACACTTTTGCCAGTCCTTCCTTTTTTGCACCAAGTTCCTCCTCGATTCTACCTTTTTTTTCTATTCTATCTACATCTTCTTCTTCCACTTATTTTTCTACTTTCACATCATTAGAGTCGTTAGTGTCTATGGTCAGATCTTTATCTATTAAGCTACAACCTCTTAATGTATCATTATTGACCTTGATGATTGACTTTCACAACATATCTACCATTTAGCAATAGATTATTTGTCATCAAAACTCCCTTAAGGCTGCTGTTCATTCTATCTAGAGTTAGACTAATAAGATGCATGTTATTTTAACTAAGATGCAACATTAAAATGGTGGGATACTCGATGTTGAGGACACCTCTAAGGATGATGATGTTGAGTTTATCATACTATAGCCTAGGGATAATCTTTCTATCCTTAATCATATGGATTCTCTTTTTCTAACTCTTACTGATGCACTATTGACATTCACAATTCCACTTTTTCCTTTTACCTTTATTTTACCTTTTGTTGCTAGCTTCACTAATGAGTTTGCCTCGGATGGGACTGAGATTTTAGATGTTGATCTAGATCCTTAGGGCTTCTTTTATTTTTTTTATGACAAGAAAGAGGAGTAAGTGTAAAGGTTGAGTTAGTGATGTGTTAAATTGAAGGAGAGTTAAGACGAGGAAAGCATCTATACATTGTAGATTTAGATGTATTGACATATTTTAATAATGCGTGTGTGTATATATATTTGTTTATTTGTCTATGCCTATGCTTTTATTTTTATTATGTGTTATGATTTCCTTCCTATGTTACAACTTATTTAGTTCTATGGATTATATTCTCTTCATGCATTTTCACTTGATTTGGAAGGTTGTTTTTGTATTATGGCATGTTATAGGTGTTGATTCCTTTTTATGGTTGATATTTAGAAAACTTATGTATAGAGTGTCTAGGAATTAATTTTGTAAACAAACTTTTATTTTTGATGATTATTAAAACTCTGCATGAGTTATTTTGATAATCTTAAGTTTTTGTCATGCATGGCCAAAGAAAGAGTTAAGATTTATAGATTGGCTCATTCGTAAACAAAAATTTAGTGTTTAGTGTTTAACGCTTTCCCAAGGATGTATGATGTTTGGCGCTTGATTTGTCTATGAAAAAGTCATTTGATATATTATAGAGGCTAATTGCTTGACTATAGCTAAATAAGTGCTCGAGTAAACTTGAATTACGCTCAATTAGCACTATAATGACCTCCAAAAATCTCTAACCCTAAACCTTTGCTCAATCAACTGCTTTCCAAAGACCTAGTGCTTGACCTTCATTCAATTATTACTCGAGTGGTCAACTTAATTGGATAGATCACTTAACCACCGCTTGACCTCCACTCGAGTAGCCTTGCGAAAAATATAAACCCCTAAATTATAACTTTAGGCTTGTTGATGTTTATTTTTATGTTTTAAATTGTTCTTTGAGCATAGATTATCCTTAGAGTATTTTTTAAATTTTTAATCTAATTTACCTCTTAGAATCACAAAACCTGTCTTGTTTATTGTGATTTAATATTAATTATCCTTGGAAGTTATAGTCACTAAGGTTTCTTTATTTAGAAACCCAACTGTAAACTTTCAAAGTTTTGGAACATGTTAGTGAGTAAAGTTCCAATCTTTCAACTTATCATTATGAATACTTAAAAGCAAAAAATAATTAGAGTTCTGATTACTAGGATTACAAAAGTTCTAGTGAGAAAAATTATCGATTGTAAGGTTTCTCTTTCTAGTGAATTTTTAAGTGACTATTGGGTAGCTCAAAAATATATCCTGTAAAGAGTTCTTCATAAAATTTTCATTAATTAGCAAATTCTTGTGTTCAAGATTTCTTAAGTGCTTTGTTAATTATCTTGATTAAATACATTCTTGAGATTTTTTTGTGGTAAACTTAGGTTGAATAATTAAATTTTTTTCACTTTTGGTTCATTTAGGGCAAAGCAAATATTAGCATGTTTTAATTTGCCTAATTGGCTTTTAATTTATGCATAAAACACCTTTCCCCCCTTTCCAAGTGTTCTAGGGTCTAAACTTAAAAAATTTTAATGAAAATATAATAAGCCACTAAAAGATTTACTGTAGCTAGTACTGTTAGTTTTAATTAATTTTAATCAATTAATTAAAATGAACAAGAAATTAAATACAAGGGATAAAAAGTTTTAACGTAGTTTAAATTTTTAAGTCTTATATTCAATCACGCCTAAAATAAATAATTCACTAAAAAAATCAATAATTACTAATGTTAATAGATTTATACAAAATAAAGACTCTCTTTTATTATATTGCTACTATGTTAAATCTACCTTCAACAATCTTGAATCCTTCTTCTGAAGAACAATATAACAATATGTTCACTATATTTGAAGAATAAATCTCTAAGTTTACAAAATTAGATATTAGATATTCGTAATTTTCATCAAATGATTTATTTTTTTAAAATCACAAAGGAAACATAAACAACTTGAAAAAATAAAGAAACAAAGAAACAACTCATGACACTTCTTTATTTTTTGTGTTTTTCAAAGACTGATTCATAAAAGAAATAATGCACACACATATATATGTATATAACAAAAACCTAGCCTTGTGATTTTGTTTCTTAGTCTTACAAGAAAGTATTCCTAAATAGCAATATTGCAAACCTTGAGAGCTGCATAAAATTTAATTGTCATGGCTACCAGTTCTTCAAGCTCATTCCAAACAGCATCCTACTACTTGAAAGTTTGCTTGATTTTGTCAATAAAATTATATAATTTAGGTAAAATATTGAGATGTGATTGTTAAAGTTATATACCATGGTTTATCTTTTTTATTTTTAATTCCTAGTATGTTGTCAATTCCATTATACGTTATTCTTGTGACTTCACCATCACGAACCAAGAAAGTGACTTGGACAAGGCCATTACTCATGACCATCTCTTAAAAAATTACCACTCAGTAAAGGATGCCAAGAAAGGTAATAAATAGGTAAAATTGTCAAAAATATATTACCCACCAATGAGTTTTGATTTGTAGTTTGACCCCCGACAACTTCTTCAACTCTTCAAAGCTAATCCTTTCTAGATTGTTTTTGCAAATAAAAAGAGAGGTTTGTGTCAAATCAGAATGTCAACAATTGAACAAAGAAAGAGAAGAATAATAAGGTTAGACATCAAAGATTAAGAAAAATCATATTCTAGAAAGAACAGAAAATTAATTGAAAAATTAAGACAAAAAGAGGGAGTAAATATCATGACAGCAAAAAAGCTAATAGATATTGATGGTAATTCAGATTATTACATTGCATTAATGTTGAGTTGCATTTTAGTCTTGTGAAATAAAGGTCATCCTAAATTTATTATATCAAAAATTAAAAATTCTAATCCAATATTGTTAAATGATATATTTTTATAATACTTATGATACTATATACTTAAAATATATGTCAATTTTATTTTAAATATAAGTAAACATATTTTAAAATATGATAAATACATCTAATTTTTTGAAAAAATATAAAAAATACAAATAAATTTATTAAACTATAAGTTACCTATAGGATGATCATGTATCAATAATTTTAAACTCAAATATAATATAATTGTTAGTCTTATCTCTTATATTACTCATTTAATGATTGTGTTATTTTCTATCAATTTGAACTAACAAATTCATGTGGAATTGGTATCAATTTGGTTGGTCATATTAAAATTTGTTACCCTACAAATTGATTGAATTTTCAACGTAAGCAAAAGTGCCATGATTTTGCCCTATTATTTGGAAGGTGCCAACGTTTTAAACTAGTCAATAATGAAGTATGATCTTTCAGCAACTACAAGAAGTTTTGTGATTATCGTGGTGATTAATAACAAGGATAAAACAAAGACGGATTCCAGACTTTCTACCTAAAAATGGCTATGTATGAATTTTCTTTTAAAATAAATGAATGAATCTTTAAAAGAGTAGGAAAAATAATCCAAGCATGAAAAGTTTTACATAAACTTGTTAAGGTTTGCATTGATTTGCATTGATTTGCATAATTGGTACCTTTTGAAAAATAATGTTTAATTATCATGTTAGTTATTGTCAATCATTTTTATTTTACGCATGCTTTTCATTTTGCAATTTTTAGAATTTTCACAATAAGAGAATTTTCAATTTTTCTAGTCTTACTAGGCAATATGATTATACATGATTATCTAGGTAACTTATTTTAGGATATATTTTGAAAATAAATAAAAAAAGAATGTTTGACTAAATAGAGTTCTATTTAGAAAATGATTTTTTTTACTTGGGAAGATATATTTTTATTTGATTTAGGAAAAAATTCACACACAACTAGGGTTATATTTATGTTATATATATGTGCGTATCATTTTATTTTATAGGGTAGTCAAAAGAGAGTGCCTCAATGCCAAAAGCAAAAAGGGACTATCATATGTTATTTGTTTCCTTATCTTTTATTTTCCAAGTTGTTCATGTCATTCTTATGAGCTAAAAAAAAAAAAAATTTGGTAGATATTATGAGTCTATAATATCTAATTTCATAAAATTAGAAAGAATGATATAAATATTGTTAAGATGAAGACTTGTATTTGTTAAAGGGAGTTCAATAGTGACTAGCAAAGAAATCTTACTACATTGAGTCGAAAAAAGTTCAACACATTAAGGTAAAGGAATTTCGTTAAACAAGTTCATCTAAGAAAATTCAAAACTATAACAACAAATATAAAATAAAATCTTTATTTTTTAACTCCATTAATAATTGTAATAATTATTTTTTTTAATGGATTATTTTTCTCTGAGCGTAGTCTTGTAGATATAAGATTAGGAAATCCAAACCACGTTAAAATTCTGTGGTCTTCTTTATTTTTTTACATTGTCATTACTTGTATGGAATTCCCATACTCATTTAAAATATAAATAATAATTTCTAAACAAATATAAAAAAATATATATTAAATTTTTTTTTTCTATTACAGTTAATGTAAACATTCATCACCATTCAATATATATATATATATATATTTACAACATGTATAATATATTAAAAATATGATTTATAATAAAAGTATAATTA
Source organism: Khaya senegalensis (assembly GCA_032402905.1). Lineage (NCBI taxonomy): Eukaryota > Viridiplantae > Streptophyta > Magnoliopsida > Sapindales > Meliaceae > Khaya > Khaya senegalensis. Next base: position 6,042,234 of record CP135532.1, read on the forward strand.
TTACAGTATCAAAATCTAGTATGTCCAACTCTCTTGACAGGTCACTGTCTCAAGAGTTTGCCCGATTCCGCTGCTCTATTAGTTATACCTAAAAATCATTTCAACCACGATGTGAGTAATTTAAAATTATTCAGTAAGAACCATAAAATTCAATAAAATAATTTAACAAATCACAATATTCCAATCATAAAAATAATAACTAATCAGGATAACAATATATTCCGTATATCCAACGTTACAACAATAACCAGTTAGGATTAATCTATCCTAATTACGCAATTAACAGTTCAATTAGGATATTACAAAAAATTGTAATATAATACTATTTTTTCTATACACTTTCTACTCTATCTATTCTAATTATACTATCATGTTCTTTTTTTATTTGACCAGTCATACTTAGATAAATTATGAATCGTGACCACATTATTTATATTACACACTAATACATTAATAAGTTGGGCACAATTATAGTACTACCATAGGTTCAACATGCTCTTAAAGGCGCCATGGCGAACTATTGCTTCCTACCATGGATTTAATGTGCCCAAAGGCGTCATGGAGGACTACTGTAGTTTCTCACATATAATTCGGACACCATAAAGACGACTGTAGGTTCCACGTGGTCCAAAGAGTGCTACAATAAATAATAAATCATTATTCCATTTTATCCTAAGTGGTTCTACTAGTGCGTAAGAAAATTTAGAAATCATACCTTAAAAATGTTGGTCACTTATACATCTTTCCACAATTCATCATATACCTATATTATCTATTTACTCTTTACTATTATTCAAGGGCATTTTGGTAATTTATTAAAATTCTAATAACTACATATGTAATATTTTTATAATTTCTTTCCAATATAAAATAATTTATATATATCACTGCCTTTCAACACCTACCAATATATGTACTATCAAATTAATTATAAAAAATAATATTCCTTATAATAACAATAACCAATTCACACACACACACACACACACACACTCTCTCTCTCCTAATCCATTTACGATACACACACACATACATACATATATTAAGGTATTCCTACATTAAATATACAATGCCAGAAATGTATTTTAAAATACCTTTTTCGACAATGGATATTGACGGAATAAGGCGTGACTATAAAGAACACTTAATCATTAATTTCACACAATTATATATATATATATATATTTACACTTCTAAATTCCACACTCCTACCCATTCTCTGGCAATGGATTATTTTGCCATTTTTCTATTTTTATTCTATTTTACACATTTAAACTAATTTCTACCAATTTTATTTATTACTAATACAATTATTAACACATAAACACATCAAAATATCATGATTTAACACTAAATGAATAGTATCCAAAATGGACCATTTTGCTATTTTTCTATTTTTTTTATGTTTTACACATCCAAACTAATTCTTACCAATTCCATTTATTTTCAAACACATTTATACATATTTAAATATATAAAAACACGTTAAAATTAAGTATTTAAATATTTTATAAATAGTGACCGAATATGTCCTATTATGTATAAACTAAATTTTTTCCTATTTATACAATTCTATTCATTTTAATCTACTTTTCAAGTACTTAATTTTATAAATTAGGCATCAATTCTACAAAATTCCTAAATTATAAAGTTAAGGTTTAGGATTCTTACTTCAAATTCAAAGGTGATAGCTACTACACCAAATTCAAACTAAAAAAATACCTAAAATACCATTTAAACCATAAAATTACTATTTAAATCACTTGTCCAACAAGACCAAAAACTAAAATTTAATGAAATTAAGAACTTTTACCGTCAAATTAAAACTCTCAATATGTAGAATAATTTTTTCTTCTGCGGTAACGCAATTAATTGAACGGATTGTGAGATTTCGCTCGATTTTTCTAAGAAAATTGAAAAATTTTGAAAGAGAATGAAAAGAAGACCTTACGAGAAGAGAGAGAAAAAAATGAATTGAATACCTCCAATTTTGAAAAGTCAAAGTCTTACCCAATTTTATATTTTTACTAAAATTACACTTTTATCAAATAATTTTACACAGATTACATTTGACTTCCAAAAAAGTTACGAGGCTACCTAGACTATCTTTAAATTCTTTCACTTTAGTCCATCAGATTTTAGTTACTTGAAATTTGAAATTTTTTTATAAAATAATCATTTTGCCCCTAGAAAAGAAAATTGGTCATTTTAGTCTTTTTTTCTCTTTTCTAAGGATATTCTTGTCTAAATTCAATTCTATTTCTTTCTACATACTTCTAACAATATTTCTAATAGTTTTAAAAATTTAGATTTTAATCTGACCTTTGTAGCCCTGGTAAATTGACTATTTTACCCTTTTTGATAAAATTATTATTTTTGACAAACTGGCAATTTTTGCCATTTTAAGATTATGCAACCTATACTTTTCTCCAGTAATAACTAAATACAACCCTTAACTTAATTGTTTCTCATTTGATCTATCGGCGCCTATCTTTTAAAAATTATTTTATTTATTTCACAACCCAAAACTCAAGATATACTACAAAAATAATTATACTGAGGTTTCAAAAGAATACCTAAATTTGAGAATGTTATAACTTGACTTAATTAATTGGCAATAATTAGTTAAAATTGATAAATTTAATGTAAATAAATCTATCAAAAGCTTCACAACTAGAATACACACACACACACAAACATAAATATATGTACATCTATAAATATACAAATATATACACACGAGTGCTTATAGATACATATATACATGGATATATATATATATATATATATATGTATATATATGTAATGGTACAAAAAGAATAGAAGATAAAGAGACAGCTGAATGATGAGATCTTTTGAGAGCAAGTGACGAGAGAGAATAACTGAACAACCATCACAAACAACAAAACAATCCAACGCCATTTTCTTTTCCAGCTTGCCTTCTCTATTATTCAAAGAACAAAATCTGCAATCAACGAATGTAATGGTTGTAATCTTGAACATTTATCAAACTCAATTTGGAACTTAAAAATTCAATCTATGAATCAATAGTACAGATAATACAAGAAACATCAAGATTAAGCATGCACAGAAAGAATTATGTAATTCAGCAATGTGCCTATATCCATGGACCAAAACATAGAGAATTCACTTTTATTCAACATAATAAAGATTACAATCTTAAAGAGGATGTTACAACCTTTATAACGGATATCTATCTACCAAGATTCAACCCTTTTATATTATGAAAACAACCCTGATAAATGCCCTAGAAACTAGCTTGAAAAACCTCTATTTTTCTAACTGTTAAAACTGAAACAATAACCTCATTAATACACATTACCATCACCACTAAATGTACTCCAACTAGCTTCTAAAGACACCTCAATACTTACATATTAAGCAAATACTTTAACTTATCAATTTTATACCTTTATTTACATGCTATAAGCATGTCATCAGCATACAACAGAAGATAAATCACTCTATCTTGATCTAAATGCTAAATGAACACATAGTTATCATACTTACTCCTTGAGTAACCGTGAGTTATCATAAAATCATCAAATTTCCTATACCATTGCATAAAAACTTACTTCAATCCATAAAATGATTTTTCCAAAAGACATACATAGTTTTCTTTGCTAGGTTCTTTAAAACCTTCATATTACTTTATAAGAACTATTTATCAAGTTTGCTATAAAGAAATGTTGTCTCGACATCTATTTGTTCCAATTCCAAATCCAAAGTAGTCATCATGGCCAATAAAATCGTTATAGAGCTATGCTTCATAAATGGTGAGAAGACTTCTTGAAAATTTACCCTTTGTTGTTATGAAAAACCGTTAGCCACTAACCTTGCTTTATATTTGATGAGTTGCTTCCTTAAATGTCTTCCTTCTTTTTAAAAATTCATTTGCAAATATAACTTCTATCTGGTTTAAGAATTAATTTTCATGTGTGATTCTTTTGTAAAGAATCTATTTCTTCTACCATTGCCCTTTCCTATAGCTTCTTTTCTTGACAATATAACTTCTTTATAAGTTTTTGGTTCATTAGCTTCCATTTCATGTGCTACCATAAAAGCAAAAGCCATAAGATCTATCTTTTTGTTTTATCTTTTGCTACCTTATAATTTTATAAGTCAAATTCCTTGCTAACCTCTTCATATTAATAGCTACTAAATTTCTCCACCTGAAATTCTAAAGAGGCATTATCAGTCTTGCATACAGCTTCCTTTTTATTGTCACCTTCAAATTGATTAAGCATAGCCCTTTCATTAAAGGCTATATCTCTATTAATGATGCACTTAGCAAGCTTAATATTTGTGCACCAAATCTATATCTCATAATTTTCTTGGGAGTCAAATGTAAGTTTTGAAAAGTTATTGGATAAAAGTATAATTTTTATAAAAATGTAAAATTGGATAAGACTTTGATTTTTCAAAATTGGATGTATTCAATTCATTTCCTTCTCTCTTTTCCCGTAAAGCCTTCTCTCCATTCTTTTTCAAAATTTTTTAATTTTCTTAGAAAAATCAATCAAAATCTCACAATCCGTTCGATTAAATGCGTTACCGCAGAAGAAAAAATTATTCTATACATTGAGAGCTTTAATTTGACAGTAAAAGTTCTTATTTTTATTAACTTTTAGTTTTTGAACTTGTTGAAAAAGTGATTTAAATAGTAATTTTATGGTTTAAATGGTGTTTTAGGTATTTTTTTAGTTTGAATTTGGTGCAATAGCCTTCACCTTTAAATTTGAGGTAAGAACGCTAAACTCTAACTTTATAATTTAGGAGTTTTGTGGAATTGATGCATTATTTATGAAATTGAGTGTTTGGAAAGTTATTAAAGTAAATAAAATTGTATAAATAGGAAAAATTTAGTTTATACATAAAAGGACATATTCGGTCACTATTTATAGAGTACTTAAATACTTGATTTTAATGTGTTTTGATATGTTTAAATGTGTATAAATATGTTTGGAAATAAATGAAATTGGTAGGAATTGATTTAGATGTGTAAAATGGAAGAAAAATAAAAAAGGGCAAAATGATTCATTTTGGGTATTGTTTATTGGGTGTTAAATTATTATATTTTGATGTGTTTATGTGTTAATAATTGTATTGGGAATAAATGAAATTGGTAGGAATTACTTTGGATGTGTAAAATAAAAGAAAAATAGAAAAAGAGAAAAAGAGCAAAATAGTCAATTTTAGAAATTATTTATTCAGTGTTCAATTATATTAAATTGATGTGTTTATGCATTAATAATTGTATTGTGATACAAGGGAATTGGTAAAAATTGGGTTGGAAGTGCAAAACGGAAGAAAAACAAAAAAAAGGGTAAAATTGTCCAATTAGAATATTGTTCAATTGATTTTGGGTGATTATTTTGGTCAAGTGGATGTGTGTTGATTAATTAAGTATATATGTAAATAATTAGAAATTGATTGTGTGACAAAAAAAAAAAAAAAAAATAGAAAGAAAATCCTATTGCCGAAAAATGGGTACTGGTATAGAATTTAAAAATATTTTAAATAATTGATTAAATATGTATGCATATATATATATATATATAATTGTGTAAAATTAATGATTAAGTATTCTTTATAGTATGCCTTATTCTGTCAACATCCATCGTCGAAAAAGATATTTTAAAATACCTTTTTAGCATTGTATGTTTAATGTCAGGATACTTTAATATAGGAGTGTGTGTGTGTGTGTGTGTGTGTCTATCATAAATGTATTAGGAGTATATATATATATATATATATGAATTAGTTAATGTTATTATTAGGAATATTATTTTTATAATTGATTTAGTGGTATATATGTTGATAGGTGTTGAAAGGCAGTGATAGGTATAAATTATTTTATATTAGGACAAACTTATAAAAATATTGCATATGTGATTATTAAAATTTTAATAAATTATCAAAATGCCCTTAAATAATAGTAAAGGGTAAATGGGTACTATAGGTATATGATGAATTATGGAGAGATGTATAAGTGGCCAATATTCTTGAGGTACGATTACAAAATTTTCTTAAACACCGGCAGAGCCACTTAGGACAAAATGGAATAATGATTTATTATTTACTGTGGCGTTCTTTGGGGCATGTGGTACCTACAGTCATCCTTATAGTGTTTGGAATTGTATGTGAGAAATCACGGCAGTCCTCCATGGCGTCTTTAGGCACGTTAAACCTATGGTAGGAAGTGACAGTTTACCATGGCTCCTTTAAGGGTATGTTAAACCCATGGTAATACTATAATTGTGCTAAACTTATTCATATATTGGTGTATAATATAAATAATGGAGTCACGATCCATAATTTACCTAAGTATAATTGGTCAAATGAAAAGATAACAGGATAGTTAATTGGAATAGATAGAGTAGAAAGTGTATAGAGAAAAGTAGTACTATATTATGATTATGTAATATTTTAAAATTTGTATACTCTTGAATCTTATCACGGAGTTGTATTACAGTATTTTCGAGAGTTTTAATAAGAAAGAGAGTTGGCCTGTATTTGAGGCAGTGCACTGTCTAAGCGAAAAATGCAGTATTTCATTACCAGTATATTAAAAATCTGGCGACTAAAGTGAAAAGATGTAATTTCTCATCGTGCGTTCACGACTATATAAGCGGGATGGGGTCAGGAAACCCGGCATCACAATTTCACTTTTTCCCTCTACTTTCTCTCTCTTCTCTTTCTCCTCCCCATGTCTTTCTCTTCTGTGAACAGTGACCTTCGTTGTCGGTGCTTAAATCACCTCACCACTGCCAAGTGGAGGACCACTGGGCCGTCGTGAATGCAATGCTGCAAACCCCGCCACCATCACCGTTGCCATGCATCCTCACGCGTCGCTGGAATCCCTACCGGCGTGAACTTTGACCATCGATTCATGGCGGTGCATGGTGAGTTGATCGTCACCGCCGGCGCGTCTGACATTATCTCGTCACCCTCTTCATGGTGGTGTGCCCAGATATGGCATCCAACCTCTAGATTTCGACGAGGGATGGTTGATCGGCGGGTTGTTTTTTTGGCAATCAGTGTAGTTCTTATGGAATTCAAACTGATTCAATGTGTTTTCCAACACTCATACTTCAATGCGATATGTTTATATCTGAATTTGGATTTTGTTTCGATAATGATTTGAGGGTCCAAATTAGGTACCGTAAAATCTAAAAATTTATGATTTTTGGTGATTTTGAATACTTAAATCTGTGTTTTGTGACATATAGACACCATGGATAGTATCCTGACATCATAAGGATTGCAATGGAGTATTCTGTTTGTAAAACGAAAACTGAAATTTTGTAGGTTAAATAGTACTTGTAAATAGTATATGAATAGTATCTATGAACATTAATTAACACAATTTTCAAGAAAATATAGTAGCATGCAAAGGAGTATTTGAGACGTGTATATCATCTCCGAGATAACTTTTCATTATCCGCGTAGGCACCAAGTGCCCAGAGGTAAGATAATATGATATTTAAATTGTAAAAAAATGAACTTTAATAGTTGTAATGCTTGTAATTATATAAATGTGTATCATAACATTGGTTTGAATTGTAGAAAAGTCTCATTGACGAATGATGGACATGATTTTACAATTAGAAGTGTTAGTATTCGTGTTATATACATATATATATATATATATAGTTATAAGCGTAATACTATCCTCGTTGATCTGCAGTACTACATTAGATATTTTAAAATACCTATATAGTATTGTATGTCTCATATTTGTATATTTATATTTATAAGGTGGGTACGCTTGTAAATGCATATGTAATTATGCCCGTGTGATTGGATGATTGAGTAGATGCTATACTTGTTGGTTATGTAATTCTATCCAGAGAGATCTGTGTGTATATGTTAGTGAGTTATAATTATTGTACCGTAACAAGGTATTAAGTATAGTTTGACTTGTGATGACATGTTAGGATCGTGTGTATTGATACATTACATGAGAACCGATTGAAATATATTTTTGTGGTTTTGTATTGATAGTGATATGGTGTATCTATGTGTTTGGACTGAAATATATTCCCGCACCTTTATCTTGGTAGTGTTATAGTGTTTTTATATGCCCGGATTGGAATATGTTTTCGTAACTCAGTACTGCTAGTCTTACGATAGACCCATGTATATGGAGTCTTTTTAGAAGATAAAGACTAGTAAATGTGTTTTATAGATAATTATATTGCTCATTATGAAATTCTTAACTCGCCATTTTGATTAGTGTGGGTAAAGGGGTCATTTGGTCATGATCAAGTCGATTGACAATAAATATGTACGGATAAGTGATATAATTGGAATAGTTACGGATCAGTAGTTTTTCCTTCACACTATTAGAGCCACTCAAAACAGAGTAGAATCAATAATAAGATTGTGGTGCCGTACGGGGTATGTTGAATCCATAACAACTCATAATCGATAATAAGACTATAGTACCCTACGAGGTATGCTGAACCCACAGCAACCCAGAATTAGTAATAAGACTGTGGTACCTTACGGGGTATGTTAAACTTACAGCAACCCAGAATTGGAGTGTATCGTGAATATCATAACCACAATCCATAATTTTCTTAATTATGACCCATCTATAAGAAAATGAATCCGTGTGCCTATTAGATTCAAGTTGCATGGTAGAATACCTTTCTCTACTAAGAGTTACTTGTGTTTGTGTGAATAGCAATAAGGTAGTAAAACGCTGTGTTTCATTTGGTATTGAGACTGTTCTGATTTTCTTGTGTAGGTAGGGTAGCTTATATGTATAAGCAAACTCTAGTCGAATTTCCATAAGAATTACTATTTATATAGCCATTTGTGACCTTCCCTTTGTGTTATGGTTTTCATATATAGAGGAGGGTCTAGGTTTATCCTTATTTGTAGTCACAATAGGATTTTATTGTGATTGTTAATTGTGATAACGGTTGAAGTCCAATTATACCTTGACAAGTTCTAATTCTTTAAGAGAAAACTCAACCTTGCAGAAAAAGAAAGCCAATATCAGCTTGAAAAAGGGAGTTAGAATCCAAATAAACTAATAGACTAGGCAGTATACAGGCCACCTCATTTCAAATACATAGAATCTTGTCTAGCTCATCGGTATGCCTGTGAAATAAAAAGAATACGTGTGAGTCCATAATAGATTAAAGATCACGTGAGATGTTTGAGGGTATTGTTGAAAAGATACATTGTGTGTATTGTAGGTCATGTGATATATGAGCCTACACATTTATACATGTTGCTGAGGATATTGTAAGGATATAATAGTGTGGAATATGTTCTGGGACGGTGTAAGAACGATGTTATTAGTTTATGTTCGTTATTATTATTATACCTTAGCAGATATTATGGTTATGGTTTATGTAGCTGAAAGAATCCTTAATATGAGATTGGAAATTGTGGACATGTATTTGTAATTATGATATAACTATCAAGTTGTTTTAATGTAGTAAAAATAAAGAGATAATGTGAATGTGTGATAAAATAGACTGATAATGAATCAGTATTGAGATAATTGGGATATGTGGATCAGACATATATGTTCCCTCGCACCCCAACTGGACTTGTAGTCAACTTATAATTGAGATATGATAGTAAGACTGTGGCACTCTGAGGGGTAGATTGAATCCACAGATGTCCTCCAAATGGCTTTGCGGGCTAGAGTAACAACTATAGTCCATGATGTCTCTAAGTATGAACGATGTCTTTAAGTATGAACAATCACCTATAAATGCCAAGAATTACTAGCATTAACCTTTTGGGAGTGGAAAGGGCATAGAAAAGTGTTATCATAGTTACTAATACCCTCGTTTGTATATATATATATATATATGTTTAAAATATTTCTATCATATGCGGACATTGATTGTGTGCCTAGGATATTTTAGTTATCTCGGGCTGAGTGTGTGATTGAAATTATGTGGTCATACCGATTTTCGATTAGTTTCTCTTTATGTGGCTGAGACATTTAGTTGTTATTTATATGTATATCAATGTATTGATTTTATATGGTCATGTAGGTATTCGTTGATAATGATAAAATAAGAATTAAATAAACACAGGTGATGAAGCTATTAATTTAGAATGCATATTATTTGAGACTGCATAGCTTGTGATATGGCATGTTATGAGGAGTATTACTCTGATTGAGACTGTTATACAGAATTCATAACTGAGATAGTGTTTAGAGTTCTGGATGATATGGTTTGATGTCTTGTGTATATCATTGAGCATATGCGTGTCTGTACATGTACATTAATATATTGACATGTATTTAACTATATGTGTGTGATTGTATGAAATGGCTAAGATAAGTAGAGATTCAGGTAACATACTCCTTCTTTTATTTAAGTATTGTATTATTTTATTGAGTAATGTGGTATGCTCACCCCTTTGTGGGATTATTATTTTTTAAGTAATTATAATATGGTAATAGCGGTTCCAAAGAGTGCAGTCGAGGCAATGATTTTCTGGTAAGGCATAATATATTTAAGGTTTAACTCATTGTTATATAATTTCCTTTCTGCGCAATCTAAAATAATATTTCTATTAAACTGTATAACAATTCTTTAATAATAATAATAATAATAATAATAATAATAATAATAATAAATATACAAAACAAATACTATTTTAGTTGTTACTATTTATGTAGTTATTTTTCATAAATTTTTTTTGAACAAATGAAAACTTCACTTCGCTATAAGAAAGCATGGATTTTACCTTTTCAACAACTTCAATGCATTACATGCCATGTGAATAGGAATGAATGGAAGGGAGTGTTACAGATTATGCGTAATAACCTAATTGAACTGTTAATTGCGTAGTTGAGATTGGTTAGTCCTGACTGGTTATTGTTGTAACGTTGGATATATGGGATATGTTATTATCCTGATTAATTATTATTTGTATGGTTGAAATATTGTAATTGTTAAATTATTTTGTTGGATTTTATAATTCTTACTGAGTAATTTTAAATTACTTATTTCGTAGTTAAAATAATTTTCAGATATAGTTAGTAAGACAGCGAAATCGGGCAAATTTTCAAGACAATGACTTGTCAAGAGAATTGGGAATACAAGATTTTATTGTTGTAATAATTATACCTTTATTATAAATCATATTTTTAATATATTGTACATGTTGTAAATAAGTATATATGTTGAATTGTGATAAATGTCTACTTTGATTATAATAGAAGAACAAAAAAAAATTATAGTGCTTTTATATATTTGTTTATAAGTCATTACTTATATTTTAAATGGGTATGAGATTTCCACAAAGAGTGGTTGTTGTTACCCATCAAAACCTTTACACCTTAAAGTTTTCATGTGAATCAAACATGTTTCTATCAAGACACACGTGAAATGAGCATACTAAATTAAGAACTAACTAACTTGTTAAGTTATCATTCAAGACATGAAGAAGATCTGATTTCTTACTATCTTTATTCTTTAATGCTTTCTTGTTAAAAGAAACAACAAGTGCATTGGCATTTTCATATCTCTCACTTGATGAGTCAAAGTTTCTTAAATTTTTCTTTGATTTTATAATTATTAATACATTCCTTGGTTTATCTTGTTTTTCTTTTCCTTTTTCCCTTTATAAACAACCTCTTTTGAAGTATACTTCCATGTTGTAATGAAAAAGCCTATCTTTTTTCTTTCTCAAAGACTTAGACCTTGCCTAATTTGTTTTCTTGTCATTTTTCTTTTGCCTTTCTACCTTAAGCTTACCTCAAGCTGATAGACCTTCACCATTACTAGACTCTTTAATTTTTATCCTTTGTAATTTTTTTTTTTTAATTTAAAGTAGATTTAACTTCTTCCATGGACAAAGAATCTTTTCCAAATAGTAAGGAATCCAAGATATGATCATAAAAACTTGGAAGTGAACTAAGAAGCAACAAAGCTTAGTCTTCATCCTCTAACTTCATGTTTATACTCTCAAGATTAGAAATGATCTTGTTATCATTACTAAAATGATCTTTCATGGAAAAATTGTATAATTGCCTTTGTTTTGTATAGCCTATTAATCAAAGATTTTGTCATGAACATGCTTTTTAATTTCAACCATAAAAAAACTGTTGTGATTTTCTTTGACACCTCTCTTAACACCAAATCAACAAGACTTAAGACTATTACACTATGTGCTTTTCTTAATAAGTCTTTTGTTTCTTATCCTTCTATTGAAGCAAGAAGATTCTTTTCTCTTTCTAAGACTTCTTCGAGTTCCTAATGTACAAGCAAAACTCTCATTTTTAACCTCCACAGATTAAAATTTGTACGTACTTTAAGTTTTTCAAGATCAAACTTTCTTGTAACCATGAACTAAGAGCTCAAATACTACTTTGTTATAACCTTGAACATCTATCTGACTCTATTTGGAATTTAAGAATTCAATCCATGAATCAATAACACAAATAATGCAAGAAACATCAAGATAAAGCAAACACAAAAAGAATTACATTGTTCGACATGGTACTTGCATCTACGGACTAAAACACAGAGAATTCACTTTTATTCAACATAATGAATATTACGATCTTGAAGAAAATGTTACAAGCTTTCTGTGACACTCAGATATAAATAAACCCTAATTTTTTATTATCTCTTGTCTTTGAAAATGTTTTGTAGAGTTATTGGAAGGAGGCCGAGTGAAAATCGATTAAATAAGTCATTTTGTCGGATAAGGGCAAAATAGTCTTTTCACTCAAAATTGAGGTCAAAGTGAGTTTTGATTGCATAAAAAGTCTTAAAATTTCATAAATATTATGTTGGTATATTTAATTTCAATTCGAGACGCGGTTGGTATATTGTTGGGAAGTCGGAAATAAAAAGGGTAAAATCGTTATTTGATAAATTTTTGATTGATCAAATTAGATGTCAAGAATATAAATTAGTATGATAGAGTGTGTTAGAAAGAAAGATAGATTTTATAAGCATAAGAATGCCAAAATTTCTATTTTGGACAAAAATAGACAATTTTGCTAAAAAAGGCAAAATGGTCATTACGTCAAGGGTCGGAAGAACTTAGCCAGATTTTGATCACCCAGAACTCTTGTAAATGTTGTAAATAAGATATGAAAAAAAAAGTGAAATTGAATAAGGATTTGAATTTCTTTATAAAGGTTGAAAAATGACCAAAGTGATCAATTTTCTTTATTAGGGGTAAAATGGTCTTTTCACAAGAAATTAGAAGAAAAAATGGTAATTAAAATTGATGGACTAAATTGAAAGAATATAAAAATGGCTTGGGTAGTCTCATAATTTTCTTGGAAGTTAAATGCAAGCTTTGAAATATTTTTGGGCAATAGTATAATTTTCAAAAATATGGATTTGAATAAGATGGGTTGACTTTTCAAAATTGAAACAAAATTTACTTTTTCTTCTTCCTTGCCGTGAAGTGCTTCTCCCTTTCTCTTTCAATTTTTTGGTCAAAAATCAAGCAAAATCTTTTAATTCGCTCGATTAAACGTGTTACCGCAGAAGAAAAAATTGTTCTACGCATCGAGAGCTTGAATCTGACGGTAAAAGTTCTTGATTTCACTAAGTTTCAATTTATGGATTTGTTGAAAAGTGGTTTTTAAAAGTGGTTTATGGTTTTAATGGTGATTTAAGTGGTTTTGCGGTATTGGGAAGTTTAATCAAGCAATTGGCATATTTTAAGGTAAGAAAATATAATTTTCTTTTATGGAATTTGTGATTGGTGGTTGATTTGTGTAGGAATGGATTTAGGGATGATGTTTAGATGAAATTGGGTATAAAATAATGTATAAAATGGAAGAAAAATTGAAAGAGGGGCAAAATGATAAATTTATAGTACTGTTCATCGAACCTCTAAATGATATATTTTAACATATTATGGTATGTTTGAATGTGTATAGGTATGTTAGGGAGCAAATGAAATTAGTAGGAATTGATTTGGGTGGACAAAATGAGAAAAAAATTTGAAGGAAGGGTAAAATGGTAACTTTGGTTATTATTGTGGAGATTTAGAAATATTTTGATGTGTTATGTATGTATAATACTTTATATGGTTGTTGGAATGCATAAATGAATTATTATTATGGCCGTGTGATCGGAGCGTGGTTTATAGAATTTAGAATAGATTGTAATATTCAGGACGTTGCACGTTAGTTGTCATAATAATTATAGTAGTTATAATTATTATGTAAATTTTCTTTATTAGTAAATGATGCATTGATGTGGTTATTCATTAATATTGGATAGTATATGATATATTTATCGTGATAGTAGAAATTATAATTCTGATGAATAAATCCCAGTGAATTTGGTAGACTAGGTATTTGCGAGTGTATGTGATTATAGAAGTGTTATGAATTGTTGGTTAGGTATCACTATCCGCAAGTGCATTATACATTCATTATGTGAACGAATTTCATATGCGCATAAAGTCGAGATGTGAACGTTATTTATTATTTCTGTGTGTATAGGTGCACATATGTGGTATTTATTGTGCATGATTTGAGTGTACAATAGTTTTCAAAAAAAAATAAATGCATGGTTTTAGGCCATGTGGTATTAATTGTGTGACTACATTAGTTATGAATCCGAATATTCAGATACCCTTCACACCCGCTGGCTTGGTTATAGCCAGATTATATGATCGATCATATATAAAATATATGCTCAGCCCGATAGACGAGTGGTGTGAATGGATGAGGGTTGGGCGAATTTACTTTGTGGCCACGATCTATAATTGTGTTAACATGACCGGTCATATATTTGTCGATAAGTTGTTAAAAATGTCATGTATTTTTTATTTCGAAATGCATGTAGATTTATTTATATTATATATAATAACTATGAGCATTATGTGCATAGTGATATAGAGTATATGGTCGGAGTGTATTTATCTCGTTAGATTATGTTAAGGCGATATGAGTTTAATAACCTCTACGTCATTAGTATCGTATAGTATATATGGTAGGGAAACAAATTTTGTACTAGAATATTATATTTCCTTACTGAGCTGTTTCGCTCACCCTTTGTGGATTGTGGTTTTTATAGGTAATGTGACGTCGCGGGATATAGATGCAAACTCTTCGAGGCGTTAACAGGGCTAGTATTTTGATGATGGGGGTATTTTTTGTGTTAATGCATAATTATGCGTATGTATCTATATGTATATGTATATATATATATATATATATATACGTTGGTACAGTAAATTTGTATTTTTGGGTTACATACTATGGATTATGTGTGTAACCAGGATATTATACATATCCAACTTTTGCACATATATATATATATCTTTATGTTTAAAAAAAAAATCAGATTATATCTTATGTAGTTGATTTTAAATAGAGGGGTGTTACATTGGTGGTATCAAAGCATGACCTTGGATTTAGTGGGTTATGTTATATTATTATTATACATGCATATGAATTAAGATGCCCTGTCGCCTCGAAGCCGCATCTAAACCCGATGGCAGTAAGGATTTTATTGTTTTATTACCTGTATAAGTATATAATTGAGTGAGCAATTAGCATCAGCTCTATTTATTGTGTGAAGATGCGAGGTACTCGTTCTGGACGTTACCGAGGACGAGGTCGAGGATGGGCCCATGATGCAGGGGTGACTCCGAGTGTTGGTCGAGGGCGAAGAGTCCCTCAAAAGATTGGTTAGACATCTACCCCACCGGAAGTAACCGGTGTACCGGTTAATGAGGCTTTATTACAGGGTATGATTGATCGAGCAGTGAGGGAGGCGCTTGATAGGCGTACCTATGGAAGTTCAGATAGGCCTGTGGCTGGGAAAATACCGGTTGTTGCCCCGGGTACTGGTAGAGAGAATGTAAGAGTAGAGGCAGTAGTTCATGCGACTCGTACTGCTCCGACTGGTTTGGGATTGATCTATAGTTTACCCAGCCAACATTCTCCTCGGGAGTTCAGAGATACTGCAGACCCCGTAGTTGCAGAAGAGTGGATTAGGTCAGTGGAGACAGCTATGGATTTATTTCTAATGACCGACCGGGAGAAGGTCCAGTATGCTAGTTATCTTTTTAAGGGTGATGCCAAGATTTGGTGGGATCTAGTTAAGGAGACCTAGGATATTACACTACTTTCGTGGGTAGAATTCGGAAGTATCTTCCACTGACAATATAGGACTGAGGATGTGGTAGCTGCGAAGGTGCAAGAGTTTATTATGTTACAGCAGGGTGCCATGTCAGTTAAAGAATATTCTACCCGGTTTAATGCTTTGGCGAGCTTTGCGTCAGGGATGGTGAGCACTCAAGTGATGCGGCGAGATAGATTTATTCGAGGATTGAGATTAGATAGAGTTGCATATGTGATGACTGGTCCACAACCTCCACAGACTTATGGTGAGGCCTTGGGTAGAGCTTTGAGGATGGAGGTTTATGCGAAAAGAGTGCTACAAATAGTACCGCAGACAGCAGCTGCAATGTCGGCTAAACCATCTCAGACCAATATACCACAAAGAGGCAGATCCTCAAGACAAAATTTGCAAAGTAGGAAGAGACTCCCACCCCGAGGTAGTCAAAAATTGGAACGAGATAAGAGACAGAGGACAACTAGTCCATCACAAGAGGGTTTTTTGCAATGCCAGAGGTGTGGCAGATTTCATGTAGGCGAGTGCCAGTATGGGGGCCGGCAGGTAATATGTTACAGGTGTGGAAAGCCGGGCCATATTAAGAGGGACTGTCGGGTTCAGATGAGTCAGACCGTAGTACCCCCTTCAGCCCCATCCTTGCAGAGTGTAGGTGGATCTCAGGCACGAGTATTCACTATAGCCCAAAGTCAGGCTGAGGCTAGTCCATCAATAGTAACTGGTCAGCTCTTATTTCATTCTACTCCTCTGTATGCTTTGATAGATTCTGGGGCTACTCATTCATTTATCACATTTGCTATAATTGAGATAATGAGTTTAAAACCTATTAAGCCATTGTATCCTATTAGAGTAGAAATGGCCGACGGGGAATGGGTAGAGATTGAAATGATTCTACCAAATGAACATATTGTTATCCAGGGTAGAGAGTTAGATGTAAACATGATTGTGTTGCATATGCCTAATTTTGACATTATCTTAGGCATGAATTTCCTGGAAAGATATAACGTGGAGATTGATTGTAGAAAGAAACGAGCTCGATTTCAGTTAGAAAGTGGGGATGAATTCAGTTCGGCGGAGGCCGACAGCTTAGCATGATGATTAGTAGCATGCAAGCTAGGCGTATGTTAAGGAAAGGATGTATGGGGTACTTAGCTAATGTAGTGCGCGATAGTGTAATATTGAGCCTAGGGATAGCGGATATTCCCATAGTACGTGAGTTTCCTGATGTATTCTCCGAAGAGCTACCTGGCTTAGCTTCAAAAAGGAAATTAAAGTTTAGTACCAAGTTAGAGCCAGGGGTAGCACCAATTTCGAAGGCCCCATAACGTATGGCGCCAACGAAGTTGCAGGAATTGAAGAAACAACTTCAAGAGCTGCTAGATAAAGAATTCATTAGACCGAGCCATTCTTCTTGGGGAGCGCCCATTCTGTTTGTTAAAAAGAAGGATGGGTCCTTGCGGATGTGTATTGATTACTAGGAGCTGAATAAGATGACTGTGAAGAATAGGTATCTGCTACCACGTATCGACGATCTTTTCGATCAGTTGAGAGGAGCTGTCGTGTTTTCAAAAATTGATTTGAGATCAGGATACCATCAAGTAAGAGTAGCAGAGAATGATATACCCAAGACTGCTTTTAGGACACGATATGGGCATTATGAGTTTGTTGTGATGCCGTTTGGAGTGACTAATGCCCCAGCAGTTTTTATGGATTTGATGAATCGGGTATTTCACGATTGTTTGGATAGATTCTTGGTGGTATTCATTGACGATATTTTGGTGTATTCCCAATCTCGGGAAGAACATGAGCAACATCTCAGGTTTGTGCTACAACGGTTGCGAGAGAAGCAGCTGTATGCCAAACTATCCAAGTGTGAGTTTTGGTTAGACTAGGTGGTATTTTTAGGTCATGTGGTGCCCCATGAAGGTATTGCAGTAGACCCTAGTAAGATAGAGGCAATACTTGAGTGGCGTAGACCGAAGACTGCCAAGGAGGTGCGGAGCTTTCTAAGTTTAGCTGAGTATTATAGGAGATTTGTACAAAGATTTGCGAGGATTGCCCGACCACTTACGGAGTTGACGAGATAAGGGGTAGTGTTTCAGTGGATTGATACTTGTGAGGAAAGTTTCCAGGACCTAAAGAAGCGGTTGACAACTGCTTCCATCCTTGTTTTACCAGAGGAAAGAGTAGAGTATGATTTGTATTGTGATGCTTCTTATCATGGTTTAGGCACTGTGTTGATGCAGCAGGGAATAGTGATAGCATATGCCTCACGACAGTTGAAAGACTATGAGACACGCTACCCTACGCATGATTTGGAGTTAGCAGCTGTGGTTTTTGCACTAAAGATTTGGCGACATTATCTATATGGGGTCAAGTGTAATGTATATACGGATCATAAGAGCTTGAAGTACTTTTTTACTTAAAAGGACCTAAATATGCGACAGCGTAGGTTGTTAGAATTGGTAAAAGACTACGATTGTGATATTAAATACCACCCTGGGAAGG
Organism: Khaya senegalensis; assembly: GCA_032402905.1. Taxonomy (NCBI): domain Eukaryota; kingdom Viridiplantae; phylum Streptophyta; class Magnoliopsida; order Sapindales; family Meliaceae; genus Khaya; species Khaya senegalensis. Next base: position 6,060,869 of record CP135532.1, read on the forward strand.
CTAATGTAGTGGCAGATGCTTTGAGTAGGAAGGTCTCCATAGCTCATTCTAGTGTTCAGATGGGATCACTTCAGGAAGCTATGGATGATAGTTTTGAGATTGTGGTAAGGAGATTGGCAAGATTGAGTATTCGACCCACCATACTTGAGAAAATTCAAGAAAGACAGTCGAGTGATCCCTGGTGCCAAGAGATGATACAGCATGTTAGAGAGGGTCGAGAGACCGATTTTCAGATGGTCAAGGATATTCTCTGATTTAGAGGCCGTATATGTGTGCCAACAGACTCGGAATTGAGAAGACAGATTTTGAGTGAGGCACATGATACACTTTACACTGCGCACCCTGGTAGTGTAAAGATGTACCATGATCTGAAGAAAGGTTTTTGGTGGCACGGGATAAAAAGAGATGTTGGAGAATTTGTCACACAGTGTCTGATATGTCAGCAAGTTAAAGCTGAGCATCAAAGACCCTCTGGGTTACTACATCCACTTAGTATCTCTGAGTGGAAATGGGAGGACATTTCTATGGATTTTATAGTTGGACTACCGAGAGTGCAAAGAGGATATGATGCTATTTGGGGAGTAATAGATAGATTGACGAAAACAATTCACTTTATTCCGGTAAGAAGTAGTACGACTATAGAGCAATTGGCTCAGTTGTATGTACGAGAGATAGTGAGACTGCATGGTGTACCCAAGACGATAGTATCCGATAGAGATACTAAATTTGTATCAGCTTTTTGGGGCAGTTTACAGAGAGCATTAGGTTCTCGACTAGCATTCAGTACAGCGTATCATCCTCAGACAGACGGTCAAACGGAGAGGATTAATCATATATTGGAATATATGCTTTGAGCATGCTGTATGCAGTATCAGACATCGTGGAATGAGTTGTTGCCTCTAATAGAGTTTGCATATAATAATAGTTACCAGTCGACTATTCAAATGGCTCCATATGAGGCATTGTACAGTAGACGATGTCGATCTCCATTATATTGGGATGAGATAGGTGAGAGGAAGGATCTGAGTAAAGCCCTTGGACCGAATATGACTTAAAAGATGATTGAAGATGTTCGGATGATCCGAGAGAAACTAAAGTAGGCTCAGGATAGACAAAAGAGTTATGTTGATCTAAAGAGAAAGGATGTGGAGTTTCAAGTAGGGGACAAAGTATTTGTGAAGATTGCCCCTTACAAGCATGTAATGAGGTTTGGAACGAAAGGGAAACTTGCTCCTAGGTATATTGAGCCTTTTGAAATATTAGATCGAGTAGGCAAGGTGGCATACAGGCTGGCTCTTCCACCTAGCATGGACAGAATTCATAATGTATTTCACGTTTCTTTACTCCGTAAATACATTAGTGACCCTTCACATGTATTGGCACCTGATACAGTGGAATTGGAGGAGAGCTTGATTTATGAGGAGTAACCAGTTCAGATTCTGGATAGAAGGATCAAAGAGCTCCGAAATAAACAAATTCCACTGGTTAAGGTTTTATGGAGAAATCATCAAGTAGAAGAGGCAACTTGGGCAGTGGAGCAGCAGATGCAAGAGCGATATCCTGAGTTATTTGCTCAATTTCGAGGACGAAATTTCTTGTAAGGGGGGAGGAAATGTGACACTCAGATATAAATAAACCCTAATTTTTTATTATCTCTTGTTTTTGAAAATGTTTTGTAGAGTTATTGGAAGGAGACCGAGTGAAAATCGATTAAATAAGTCATTTTATCGGATAAGGGCAAAATAGTCTTTTCACTCAACATTAAGGTCAAAGTGAGTTTTGATCGTATAAAAAGTCTTAGAATTTCATAAATATTATGTTGGTATATTTAATTTCAATTCGAGACGCGGTTGGTATATTATTGGGAAGTCGGAAATAAAAAGGGTAAAATCGTTATTTGATAAAGTTTTGATTGATCAAGTTAGATGTCAAGAATATAAATTAGTATGATAGAGTGTGTTAGAAGGAAAGATAGATTTTATAAACATAAGAATGCCAAAATTTCTATTTTGGACAAAAATGGACAATTTTGCTAAAAAGGGAAAAATAGTCATTACGTCAAGGGTCGGAAGAACTTAGCCAGATTTTGATCACCCAGAACTCTTGTAAATATTGTAAATAAGATATGAAAAAAAAAAGTGAAATTGAATTAGGATGTGAATTTCTCTATAAAGGATGAAAAAGGACCAAAGTGACTAATTTTCTTTATTAGGGGTAAAATGGTCTTTTCACAAGAAATTAGAAGAAAAAGTGGTAATTAAAATTGATGGACTAAATTGGAAAGAAAATAAAAATGGCTGGGTAGTCTCATAATTTTCTTGGGAGCTAAATGCAAGTTTTAAAATATTTTTGGGCAATAGTATAATTTTCAAAAATATGGATTTGGATAAGATGGGTTGACTTTTCAAAATTGAAACAAAATTTACTTTTTCTTCTTCCTTGCCGTGAGGTGCTTCTCCCTTTCTCTTTTAATTTTTTGGTCAAAAATCAAGCAAAATCTTTTAATCCGCTCGATTAAACGTGTTATCGTAGAAGGAAAAATTGTTCTGCGCATCGAGAGCTTTAATCTGACGGTAAAAGTTCTTGATTTCACTAAGTTTCAATTTATGAATTTATTGAAAAGTGGTTTTTAAAAGTGGTTTATGGTTTTAATGGTGATTTAGGTGATTTTGCGATATTGGGAGGTTTAATCAAGCAATTAGCATATTTTAAGGTAAGGAAATATAATTTTCTTTTATGGAATTTGTGATTGGTGGTTGATTTGTGTAGGAATGGATTTAGGGATGATGTTTAGATGAAATTGGGTATAGAATAATGTATAAAATGGAAGAAAATTTGAAAGAGGGGCAAAATGGTAAATTTGGAGTACTGTTCATCAAACCTCTAAATGATATATTTTAACATGTTATGGTATGTTTGAATGTGTATAGGTATGTTAGGGAGCAAATGAAATTAGTAGGAATTGATTTGGGTGGACAAAATGA
>CP135532.1:6073452-6141150 GCA_032402905.1 Khaya senegalensis
AAAGTATATTTAATTTTTAATAATATTTATAAAATTATATTATAACTACAAATAATAATATTTTTTTATTTTATTTGACAATCTGTTTATCTATAAAAGAATTAAAAAAAAATTATAATTATCAAATACATATGATTAGTTATATGAATTGCAATAAGTATAAGATTATAAAATAAAATTATAAATTAATATACCAATAAAATATATAAAAATATATTTATATTTAGAATAATCACAAAAATAATAATAAATATAGTTTATAAGATGGTGTTAAATTTTTATAACAAAAATAAACAGTAAATGATGATAAATTAATTTAAAAATAAAAGTAGATTATATTAATAATTTTTTAAAATAATTAGTTAATAAAAAATAATTATGTTAAATTAATTAAAATAAAAATTATACTAAAATATAGAAATAAAAAATAAAGTTAAAAATTTAATTATTTTGAAGGGAAAAAAGAAGATTCCTTATCTTTGAATGATAGATTCTCTTTCTCTCATCTATTCTTCTAAACAAATAAATTAATTCTCATTTATTTGAGAATTTCTTTCTTTCTTCTATGGGTCAATAAAAACAAATATACTCTAAAGATAATATTATTTTTTTAATTACTATTTATTTTTTATTTTAAGTGATGAGTATTGATCAACCCAATGATAAATATTTATGATATTTAAGATAAATTTTTTTCTTTACATAATTTCATAATTTATTTAATAAATTACAAATTATTTGGAAAAAAAATTAAATAATATTTTATTTAGTGAGGTTGATGCAAATGCAATGCTCGTGGCATAAAATGGTGATATATGAATGCATTGCTTGGTGTGATGGGAAAGTGGTAAAATTTATAGAAGTTCACAACAAAGATTTATCTCTAATATTTTATTAATTTTGGTGCCGTCTTTATTTATTGGGTTGGGCAAATTTCAACCTTGAAAATTTATCGATTTAATTTAGTTTAAAAAAATTAAATTAAAATATAAATTTTATTTTTTAATTTAAACTTGAACTAAACTACAAAAATTGAATAGAACCAATACATATTTAATTAATTTTGTTTAAATAAAATATATTTTTATTTTTATTATTTAATGAGTGTATTGTAATTATTTATATTTAATTAAAACAATAATTTAAAAGGATTAATAAAAAATTATTTTTTGTTAAAATTAGGATTTATAAAATTAAAAATAATTTTATTTTAAATTAGATTGAAATTGATACATCGAATCGAATTAAATCAATACTTACCAATTTAATTTGGTTTAATTTATTATCTATTGTTAGTTTGTTAAACTAAAATAGTCAATTTTAGATTAAAAACTATCTGACCTGAATGCAAAATTACAAAATCCAATGTCTATTATGTTTAATTGCATTCGGTGTTTCTATATAATTAACTGTGCCATGTTACGGTATAATGATATATGCTATTCCATTTTTTTTTAACTCTTTTATTGTGATCTTTAACTTTTGTATTATATATTTCATAAGTTAGGATTTATAATCAAAGACTTAAAATTATAATAAAAAAAGTTTAAAATAAAGTAATGAACTAGAAAAAACTAGAGAACCGTAACTCTGTTTTAATTAATTATAATCATACTATAGCCATGTTATCTTATGTCAACAATTATTATATAATAATTTTCCAAACTATATAACTATGAATGTATTTTAGTAGAAAATTGTTGATTAGAGAACAACATTAATATCCAAATTTGCACGTAAATTCTTCAATCTTTTGGGTTTTGTTCTTTTTTCCTGGAATCCGGCTAATTGATATGCCTTACTTTCTTATATTTTAACATTTTATTGCTTGTGAAGTTGTGGATTATTCTTCCGTCTATTAAATTTGTACTTATTAAAATTTTTTAAACTATATATCTCAAGTTTGATGAAATATGACAGTAACTTTTAAAAACATTTGCACATGTTTCTTCTTACCAAGCAAAAGAAAATTGAGGTAAGGTGCAGAACAGAGCAGATGGTTCAGATGTTAAAATATATAGTAATATTTTGAATTAAATTCAAACGGAAGAATGAACAACTATGGCCCGAAAGAGCGATTTTGGTACATCCTTTGATCCTATTGACCACTACCGTTTACTGCTATATGCTTTGTGACATTGGCTATAAAATCATGTCAACAAATACATATACATATATATATAAATATATTAATATAGTGGATAAAGTAAATAAACAAATTTAACATCCTGGACGAGCACAATTTGCAGGCGGTCCTTCCAGGCGAATATAGTCATACATTACGCCTTGGAAGGGGCTTTTGCTTTTTGACTGACTTAGATAGATTGTATTATTTCCACTGCTAAGTAAATAGCTCGGTATATCAATGCTGTAAAGCCTGTACAATCCATGGATTCCATGCCTGGCTACCGCATTGTCTGTCCCTATTGTCCCTGTAGAAAAATGAGGGGGGTCTGCGTCTTCCTTGTTCAACCGAACCTTGAAAATATTTTTAAATACAAAACTCCATCAGGATTGTTAGCATTAATACATGTTAGTGGAAGAAAGCTGAGCATAATTTTTATATACCTGTAAATTAGAGTCTGTAACTGATGCCAAGGCTAGTTGAAGAGTGTAAGTCCCTTCAATGTTCATACTATTGAGTTCAAATATAATTTGCCATGTCGTTCCTTGGTATGTTCTATTTCCTATATTTCTGCAATGAAACAGTAGAATCAGGCCCACAAAATTTTCATCTGTCTCCAGGGTCACGAAAATACAAGAGATGAAAAATAGATACCTGGTAACTTGAGCAAAGAACCAGTCTCGAGTATAATCACTTACGCCAACGGTGTATTGGAGATCGTGGTAGGGATATAAATCTGCGTATCGTTCCCACAATCCGTATTGTCTAAACCTGCAAGTCACAATAAATTTATTCAGATTTAAGCAAATTTGTACGAGACTTTATAGTATAACAGCCGAGATTTTAGTACGGTAATAGAGAGCTAACTTGTCCTGGTGATTAGTGTATAAATTGTTCGCGAGTGTCGGATATGGGTCTGGCACAAAGAACTCAGCAGCTGAGCGATCTGGGATGCCTATTTCCCATAATGTTGGGCCATTTCTGGGAGGCTCGTAGACAATCACACCCAGGTTGATCTTGGATCCTGTGTCGAAAATTGTTAAAAGCAGCAGTTAATCAGATAAAAATGGAAATGCCGAAAAAGCTGTTGACAGGCAAAGTTTTTCCAATCTCTCAGTAACCTAGGCCCATTAAGAATGTTCTTTTCATCCTGGGCCATCTAACATTTTTATCATTAATATTGTAAAATAAAGAATAATGATTTTACCTGCTCTGACGGTAATATTAAGATCGTGTTTGTAATCACCAACAACTCCAGGGACCCAAGCATACAAATTATAATCCCCCTCTCGAACATTTCGGATTGAGAAATACCCTTTCTTGTCTGCTTTTGTCCAGAATTGATAACCCTGCTTCAAAAGAAAAAAATTAACCACTGTTAATTAGTGCCTCAGTTCACTCTTAAGCACAATTATTTACATAATAGAAAAAAGCAACATGATCAACCTTGGCTTCAGTTTGCCATGATCCCACATCTCCAGGGGCTGCCAATCCCACATAAGCAGAGTCCGCCCACAATAATGTCTCACTAATATACCTGATTAAAAATTAAAAACAAAATTACAACATAATAAATTTATGCATATTGCACTAATTAACCCAAAAAAGAAAAAAGATTGAAAGAAAAATATAAATTAAAAAAAAAATCAACCCCTGTCAAACTAATACCTGTCAAGCAATTGTAATTGACCAGACACTCTTCCTCTTTCACGGGATTTGGGAAAATCTTCTGACTGAGGAAAGTTATATGGCCACTTTCCAGCTTCTATCAACATCTAATAGTAACAAGCATCAGGCATCAGTTGATGAAACCGAGTTATTGCAATATTTTACTGAGAAATTAATATCACTGCGTATTCATATCCTGTTCAGGTAATTAATAATTTACCTGTTCTTTGGCATCTTCCCAAAGATTAAGGGGATTTTCTTCGGATGAAACTGAGTTCAGATAGACAAGAACAGGACCAAAAACCTTTTTCCATGGCTCTCCATTTCTATACTCTGTATTTATCTCCTTCCCAGCATAATGTGTACTAGTAAACATCTGTACATGAACCACCAAATTTCGGAGCAATAATTTATTACTTCTTAAACTTTTTGTTACTAATTTTGAATTATGAAAATACACACGCACGACAATTCTTACAATTAAAAGTTTTAAAATTGTATAAAATTATGAAAATAAACACTCACGACAATTCTTACAATTAAAAGTTTTAAAATTATATGGGGTAGATAGGTATAGGTGGTCCCATTCTACTTTGCAATAAAGGAGAGGAGGTATGGCATGCTTTATGTTACTAGAATTAGACTAGTTATTTTTCGTGTTGAGACTTACAGAGAGCACCGTCGGCCCGACATGAGAAGTTAGATCTTGCTTATTGGGACCACCACTTCGAAACTCATTACTGGGTGTGATCATCCAGAATCCGACGGGTGGATATGAGGAAATCCACCCGTGCACCCTGTTATCTTTGTCCTCGCATGAGTATTGGTACTTGTCGTCCACCTGGCCCCACAAAACATAAAGTGTCACGGGGCTTTGAAAATTGAAGCCTAAGCTAACATACAGACAAAAGAAGCGATGCTCCTATTCCTCAAAAGCACTTTCAGGACTCAAAAATTCCTTTCCAAAAGCACTTTAAAATTGATATTATTTTTCAACTTTCAAACGAAGACGATATATGTCTGAACGAGCCTTATTAATGCTTTCTGGGAGTAACTTTTATTCTTAAAGTTTTCAAAAGTTGAGAATTACTTGTGCAGAAAGCTTACCTCTGCCACTAAACCTTTTCCTTCTTTTAATTAATATTTACGGTGGCATTTGCATGCCAGCAGCAATCCACTAATGAAAAACTTCAAAATGGAAACTCGAAGAAGGAAGAAGAAAAGGCATACCTCTCCTCTGAGTTCTGGGTTGGCTGGATTGGTTAAGAGAACAGCTTCAGGATACGCAAGAGGCACGCCTGTAGCACGGTCTTCAGGCATCGGCATTATTCTTTGCCTGTCGTCTGATAATGCCATGAAATGAAACCTAATCACATGATCCAAATCAAAATTATTATTTGTCTTCTATTCTGCAGTAATATGTTGCAACAAAACTATTTTATCTACGGAGTTTATTAGTAAATTATTCTTTTACTTGTCTTTTTGGAGCTTGAAAACGGCCCTAATTTGATCCATGTCCACATCAGGCCACCCTTCTTTTCGTTCCATTATGGCATACAAGTAAAACCCAGAACAGCCACGCCTCATTATATACCTGAAAAGTTTAGCAGATATGCATCACCCTTACAACTTTATGCAAGCATTTCTTTTTTTCTTTTTTTTTTTTGTCAATATTTTGTGCGCATGCGCTCTCACGATAATATAAGACTTACACTGCACCTTTTGTCAACATTTAGGGGCACTTGATAGTCACGTAGAGAAATGTTCCAAGTTCTTGTGAATGAAAGCTCTACTTGGTTTTCATCTTGCATAATAACCTTATATTGTGTTCCTGTCAATCTGCATGTGCATCCATGACAGTGATGAAAATAATTTCACTTACAAGAAGAGAAAATTCGTGAGGAAATTTCAATGGGTAGAATTTAATTACTTGTCATAGGTTCCTGGTTTTCCAGGCTCGTACCAAACGACATCCCAATACCCCCTGTTATCTTCTTTGTTCTCCGTTTCTAATACATTATCTATTCCATGGTACTTAATTCCTGTAACTTCACCATCTGGGTTCGACAAAGTGACTTCGACAATGCCATTACTCATCACCACCTAAAAGATAATTTAATTTAATACTCTATAATCAAAATGCAGCTACAATTCTTTGTTCAATTTTCATTTTTTATCAATAAATTGTCTAAGGTTAGTATACAATTAATTAATTGATAAACAAATAAAGATTGTTCGTCAAAAGTATTTTAATTTACCCGTTGACGGTGTTCGACATTCAGTTGGACCTCAAGCGAAGATTTTGATTCTCTGTCGTTTCTCCTTAAAACTTTTCTGCAGTAAGCAAACGAATCCCGTTGTAATAATTTAATAAAGTAGTGCAATTACAGAGAATGTTGGCAACCGAAAGCTCATCCATTAAGCAAAGAAAGAGAAAACAACAGATAATATAATTAATCAAAAATGATTCCTTCCTGTGATAATGTTAGAAATAAAAAATTATATTGAAGGAAAGAAATGCCACTTGGGTCAATAGAGTAATGAGGAATTAAACTAGAAAATTAAGTCAAAAATATTTCGAAGGGGTGTTTCGCTACTCTGTAGACTTGATGATGAATGCATGGACTTTCAGCAGCTACAAGTTTCAAGTTCAAAAATTTTCAAAGGTTGAATGTCATGATTCAAAGGTAGAACTCAGTTATGAACCTTATGGGTGTAGTTGGTCATCTCATGACATTTCTGTGGTTGAAATTTAACTATATCAACGACTTTTTTGTTTCCCACATCCGTGAAAATTACATTTTGGTGGCAATAACGAAACGAGACAATAAAATTCGTCTTTATGCAGGGAACAAACAAGAAGAAAATAGTGAACCGAAAACATAAAAAGCAGCATTTAACACAACAAATAACCAAGCATATAAAAAATTCATTTAAAACTTTGCCTGCTTGGTTTCTCTCTCTCACATGCACCAACATACACAGATTCCAGCAGAACGTATAATGATAGTGAAAGAGGAAAAGAGATGAGGAAGAACCTAACGAAGGTCTTCTCGGAGCAAACACCGTCCCAGGACAGTAACAGAATAAACATGACTAATAATCCAGGCCCAGCAATGGAACCCCCTTTGCCTTTCCACCATAACTTCTCCATTCTCGACAATCAAAACCTGTAATCGACAAGATATAGCAAAGATTAACACTCTTTGAACAATTTACAACTGAGATAACCCATACTTCCATAAACAGAAATGGCAAAAAAACAGATGGCAAGAAATTAAAGAACTAAATATAAAAGGAAAATAGAATCTGAATTGGACAATATTTGGAAAGAGATCAACGCAAGCTTGCAAAGATTGTAAGACAATGGACATACACTGCTGTAAATGCCAATGCCTTATTTTGAAAGCGAGGGAAGGTGATAGGGAAGAGATTTTGTACTTGGTTGAACATTTTTTTTTCTCTTGTCAGTCGATTCAAGTCGTTACTAAATTGTGCTAGCAAGGAAGCTTGATGGGTAATGAATGACATTTATATAACTCTCAGTTCAAAGGACGGCTCTTGCTTTTTTAATTTGTATGGTTAATTTTGACTATTTCTTAAATATGTTTCCTTCACGGTAGACTATGTCGAAGGAAGTATTTCTTTCCGTGGTTTCGCGGTTTCACTTTGAGAAAGATAGATAGCAAGGGAGGAGATAACTCAGTCTTTTGGGTCAAGGCAATGGGTAATTTTGTCATGAGAGAAAGTATCGCGTGGAGAAAGCTCAAAGATTATTGTGAAGAGATTTGAAATTTGGACCTACAATTTTCATTCGAGTGGCATAATTTAACTAAGAAAATTATGTTTAGTCTTAATTGATGGGTGGTTATTGCTTATTAGCCAGAAAAAGAGAGAAAAAAAGAACCACGGGTGCCAAACATTGGTCAAATATTTTGATCAACTTTGAAAATATGAGGACTATTATTGATTGATTCACAACTATTAAACATAAAAACCAACAGTGAAAAGATAATACGACAAATACTAATTTTCTTAATGTTTTCCGAATGGAAATATGCTTCTCTTTTGATTTATTTAGCCCTTCAATCTGCCTTGAAGGGTGATGGAATAATAAGAGTAAATCATGATTTGCTTCGTTCAAGGCTTGTTTCTATATAAGCAGTTATGAAGCTCAAAAAGTTACCTATAACACTATTTTTTTTTTCTTTAACTATATACATAATTAATTAACCATCACCTCTTACAATAGTTTAAAGATTAACTAGGTAAACTCAATTATAAATACTTTTTTTCACGTCCTATTTCGGGCTCACTCTCAGCAAATTAAAATAAATGCTCCAGTTCAAAACTTCAAATGGTTAAGATATGGAGGTTATCATTTATCCCAAGAAAATAGCTTAGAGATTGAATTCTATTGGAGGATAATTTAATTTGTGTGTGTATAAGATAAACTAAAGTAGAATTAAAATCTATTTGTGTTGGTGTGTGGGATGACTCGTATAGAAATTTAAAAAATATAAATAAGAAAATAGTAAAATGAAAGTTGTAAAAGAGGTGAACAGTATGAACAGCCCGACAATAAACGTTTTTTGAGAAAGAGATTATCAAAAATGGAGTAAAACAAATAGAGAATTATATATGCTTCGGACTTTATATTAGAACTTGACCAAAACTCGACCGATATCAGAATTCCACCAAGTTACCCGCCTTTGAAACACATCCTGTGAGCCGCCGCTTGAATTGACTGGTAAAAGAAATAGACCAACTTCAGACTCCCAGTGCATGTGAACTTTCAATTCTGCCCTGTAAAAAACTTAAAAAAGGTTTCAGAAACAAAATAGATGCAAAACATCTGGGTACCGCAACAAGAAATAATTCCAACAACTGGGCCACCCGTGACTAAAATTTCTCAGAACTTTACATGAACCACTACTCTATGCTTCTCTAACTTTAACCTAACGTACAAGTTAATTATAAACCTACGTATTTTCTTCCCAGTGGACCACAACCTGCAGCTCCTACAAGAACAGGAATAAGTGGGCTGCAACCTTTTGAATATTCAATGAAATATATTCCTTTCTCATTCCAGAAGTTCATATAATAATATTATTCAAAATTAATTGTTAGGTTTAACGAACGAGCTGAGATTGAACATAGATTTGAGCAGCTTAATGTACAATATTTTTAATTATTGACTGGAGAAAATGCATGCCACCAGCTGCATCTAAGGCTAATTAAGACTGGTGAACTAATTAACAATGGTAATAATTGTCAAGGATGTTAGTTAAAGTGGTTGAACTTACTACGGCCAACTTGGAGTAGATGCCAAATTAGGTTAATTAGAAAATTTTGTACAATTAGACCTCAGCAGACATCAAAATCGATTATCAAGTCTGAAGATGATATTGAAGTCGTATTAATTTGCGTATTGTTTTTGACTCTATCCATACTTGCAATTCGTTATTTTAACTACTTTTTCATCAATCAGCATCACCTCATGATCTCAACCCTCAGATTTTCGTGTAGCATGTATGTCTTCTCCTTAAAATAATTAAATTAACAAATAAAATAAACTGTTCAATGCTATTAACTATTTTTGAGAATTTGTGCGATCCATCGTGGCAGATTCCACTTTTGGTATGACAAAGCATTAATACATTCTTATTATAAAATCACACTACATGTATATTTATAATATAATCTTATTCATCATATTTATTTTGTATACACTCTAGGTGTATTTAAAACTTTCCCTCTCTGAGATTCCTTTTTGTTGCAAGAAAAAACCATTGGGAATTTGCGGCAATATCAAATTTCTCTTTTTTCGGTTTTTGGCAATAAAATTTAAAAACTTTTTCCCTTTTTAAAGATCTTTTTAATTAAATTTTATAAATAAATTACCATAAATTATAACCGAGATTCAGAATTTTTTTTTTTTATTGTATACCACGTCAAATAATATTATATTACTTGGAGTTGACATATTGCAGTGGCTACATTTATGATGATCATTAGGTTGGCCATTTTTGTTTTTTCGAAAAAAAACAAATCTGATAATCCGTTGGAGATTCACAACTGGTTGACAAGTTTTAAAAAATCCTGAATATAGCTACAATGAATATTCAGACAGTTTTTACATCTAAATTCTTCCCAATTCTGTTATAATCAAGATCGTTTCAGTTTCCAATAGAAAATTATTTAAGTTTATGGCTTCGTCTTTGATTATTCCATCACCACCACCACCACAAACGAAAAAGGCATAGGTGTACAACCACTGTTCCAAAAGGTTTATGTATGCATAATTGTCATCCACTCTAGATTCTAAAAGGTGGAAGCAAGCACCTAATCCTCCTTTGAAAACGACAATTAATGACTCACGCACAAACAGCACAAACAAGATGGACAAAAAGAAATCACATGACACAAAATGCCACAATCAATTGGTGAAACGTGGCAAAGATGGAATTCTATTCACAACAAAACAACTCCATACTAATAACACTCGGTGACATTTGGCGCCGTCGATGCTTCTGTTTTTGTTGTAGTTCAACCACTGGGCTCTCTCGTTGAAGAGAAGACATTCAGTCAGACGAAAGTGTTTTTACATATTCCACCTCTCTAAAGACCTTGTTTAGTTTGTATTTGTTTAGAAGTCAAGACAATTATCATCTTAATCACTCAAAATTTTAAAGTATTTAGCATTAATTCATGACCCCCAATCCCATAAAGTTATTGAGTGTATCGTGGGTATATATAATATATATTACTGCACAAGACATTTGATTTTGTTTTCTAAAACAGATTGGCCCTTCACACTAAGTACTTAATGACAAATATTATATTTCAATTTAAATAACTAATGACCTATTGCAACTGGTGCGAGAAATTGTAGGTTTTTTAATTTTTTTATTCTAAGATTAATTCATTTTGCTTACTCTCTCTACCTCTCTTTTCTTCCTTAAACACTACCAACTCCTAAAATGTCAAAGCTTTATCCTCTTTCCCCTACTTTATAAATTTTTATGTTAAATGATGTTAAAAAAAAAATTATTAATAACAATAAATTTAATATACTTAAGACTATAGAGACTATTTAAATAAGACTTGCTACTAAATTATGAACATGACTTAAATAAAATAATAATAAGATAAATTCAACTAAAATAATAAAATAAAATAAAGGGTAATGATAAATTATCCTAAAATTTAGTTAAAAATACAGTTTACTTCAGCAATGGATGAATATTTTTAAATTTTAAAAATAATTAAAGATACTCCTCAATACTATGTTAGAAATTAATTAAAAAAAATTTCAAAATCATTTTTAATAATATACATTTTTTATAAAAAATCGTAATCATTTACAAATAAATTTTAGCAACTCATTTTTTATTTTCATTTTAAAAATAAAATAAATAATATACTTAGAATTTGATTTGATGCATATATAAAAAAGGCACTATTATTTAAGAAGTGAAGAAGCTTGCTGGGTACATAATGTTACGCCCTAATTTTCTAACTTGCGAGTCTAAAACGTGTTTGGTTCTAGTCCCATGTACTTTAACAAAAAGAAGTTTTGGTCATCTATAATACACAAAAATTAGTTGAAAGCTAGAATCATTCCACTAAAAAAAGCTAAAATAAATCAAAATCAGTTATTATACATGTTTTTAAAGGTTAATTTTCGAATAGCATCACTTGTGAGTGAGTGTCGCACGGGCACGACTACTGTGTTTAACACGTAGCCCGTGACAGTATACACCAATGCTTAATTGCGAATTACCTTGGCGTGATGCCAAAGCTACTACAGGAAGGGAAAAAGCAGGTGGTCAGGTAGGCATATAGACTTTTCGAAGGTCGGTATATTGATAACCTAAACTAAGAATGTGGTCCAGCCGCTACTGTGCTGGCCAGGGACAACAATTTTCTCTTCTAAATAAATGCTTAAGACTATTGTGTTTCAATTAATTTTAATCAAAGGCCAATTCTTTAAATTTATTAGTATTAATGGAAAGTAAGAAACGATACATTTAGATCATAAAAACATAACATAATTTTTTTTTATTTTCATAATAGACCTAATTAAGTCTATTTTATAAAATTATGGCTATAACTCCAGAAAATATTTTAATGTTACGAGGTTTACCAGCAGGTTGGATTTGTAATTGATAAAATAACTCCTTTATTTATATATATGATGGTTAACAAAAGTTTAGTGTTAAGTTTTGTATTATTGATATTTTTAAAAAAATTATGTTTAACTGTTATGTTATAACATGTATGTTGATTTATTTTAGTTACTATTTATTAAATGTGTTATTTTTCATATGCGGTTTTATAATTTTCACATGCAAAGAGATTTTAGGTTTTTTAGTTATATTATGAATGTTGATATTTATAATTAATTAAGAAACTTATTTAAAAATGTATTTTGTCAATAGAAAGGAAAGAAAAAGAGTTCTATTTAAGAAATAATTATTTTCAATTAAGAAATTACATTTATTGTGATTTAGGAAACAAACTCACACATAAACTAAGACTAGGTTTTGCTATATATATTTATTTTATGCAACAGCAAAGAAAGTGAGATTTTATGCAACAGCAAAGAAAGTGAGCCATAAAAAATGCCAAACAAGTGTGCTTTGCTATAAGTTTTTCTTGTTTTCTTGTCTCTTTGTTTTTAGGTTGTTTTATATTATTGTTGTGGTTTAAAAAAAAAATAACTTGATAGATATTATGAATTTATAATATCTAGTTTCATAAATTTAAAGAGTGTGCTTCTAAGTGTTTGTTAAGATGTTTTCTGATTAATTATTTGAGAGAAGATTTGTGCTTCTTGAAAAGTTCAACGGTGATTAATAAGGGGATCCTATTGAATTAAGTTGAAAGAAGTTCAACGCATTAAGGTAAAGGGATTTTATTAAATAAATTCATTTAAGAAGATTTAAGACTATGATAACTAATATAAGAGAAAATTTTATTTTTTTTTAAATATATTAATACTTGTAATCATTATTTTTTTTAGTGAATTATTTTTCTCTAAGCATAACTTCATGGATCTAAGTTTGAGATATTTGAACTACAGAAAATTTTGATGGTTTCCTTTATTTATTTTGCAATATTGTTTACTTGACTTAATTAATTTATTAATATTAATTAAAATTGGTAAAATTAATATAAACAAATCTTTTAATTGGTATTAGAGCATATCACTAATTATTTAGTGAAATTATTGATATTTTGATTTGTTTTAGTAGATATGGGTATCCAAAGAGAAGAAGGTTATGTATCACAACCGTTATTGCTTGATGACACAAAATATTCATATTAGAAGACAAGAACGCAAACATTCGCTAAATTTATAGATGAGAAGGCTTGTCTGGGCAGTAACTCATGGTTAAAATTGTCCTACTATAACTGATGCTAACAATAACACGGTTTTTAAGCCTAAAAACACTCGGACAAGCGTAAAAGATACCTTAGTAAATTTTAATTCAAAGGTGCTAAATGCAATTTTCAATGCAGTAGACCTAAATCAATTCAAGCTAAACTTAACTTGTAAGTTAGCAAAGAAACATATGTTATTCTTCAAGTTACCCATGAGAAAACTTTAGCAACGAAACTTTCTAAACTTTAAATGTTTGCTTCTAAATTTAAAAATTTAAAAATAGAAGATGATGAATTATTTGTTGGCTTCAATTATAGATTAAATGATATTGCTAATGAATCTTATGCCTTAGGTGAAGAACACTAAAAAACCAAGCATATAAGAAAAATTTTGTACTCGCTTCTTAATAAGTTTCAAGCAAAAGTAATGGTAACTGAAGAAAATAATGACATTGATACAATAAAGGCTGAAGAATTAATGGGATGGCTAAGAACATTTGAGATGAATTTAAAATAATGGAGAAAGGATAAAGCTTAGCTTTTTATGTTGAAACAAACGACTTCAAAGATGAAAAAGATGCCGACATTGAAGATTCAAAAGCTATTGCACTTCTTACCAAAAACTTTAATAAAATTTTAAGAAGAGTAAACAGATTTCTAGATTTCCTTTGAAAGGTAAGTCTCCTAAAAATCCCTTTAATAATAATAAAAGATTAGGTGTTCAATGCAAGGAACATGAAGATTTTGGACACATACAAGTTAAATGTCCTCACACATTTAAGAAAAATTCAAAAGCCATGAACATTACCTGAAGTGATGATAAATCAGAGGAAGAAAGCTCATAAGATGTAAATAATTACATAATATTTAATTTGTGCCCACGTTTAGGAGATGATAAAGTGTAAGAATCCAATTTTCTTGCAACAAGATCAAGTGTTCATTGCAATGAAATAAAAAAAAATGACTAACTCAAAATTTAGTTTCAATGAAACTAATTCTAATGAAAGTGGTGCATAAAGTGAGTTAGACATGGATACAATACAAGCTTCTTATAAATTAATGTTCAATAAGTGGGTAGAAGTGTGTAATCACAATAAGTCATTAAAGAAACAAGTTAGTAGTCTTCTAAAAGAACAATATAGAGCAAAGAGTATAGTGAGCTCAATGAAAATGATCATTGCTGAGAAGATAAAAGATTAAGTGATGTGGAATATGAACTTGACTTCACTAAAAAATTCTTGAAATTATTGAACTCAAGTACATCTAAACTTGATTATATTTTAACCTTAGGTAAGCACGGTAATGATTAACAAAGACTTTGGTATTCTAGAAAAAATTATTCATATTCTAAAATTATATTTGTGAAAGCTACACTTAATGAATTTAGACCTTCCAATATGACTAAAAGTAAGTTTTTGACTTGTCGTTATAGATTCCAAGATAAAAACAAAAAAATTATTTCTATTTGTTATTACTATAACTTAAGAGGTTATATTCAACCTAATTGCATCAAGTTCCAAAATTTTCTGAAAAATAACTTAACATTTAAATCTAAGGCTACTTCTGACTTATAAAAGTATGGACAATAAAAATATTTTGCAAAAGAATACAAGGGGAAGATTGTTTTATATTATTAACATTCTTCGAAAAATTATGTTTAACTGTCATGTTACAACATGCATATTGGTTTATGTTGATTACTATTTATTAAACGCTTTACTATTCATCCATGTTTTTATGATTTTCAAATGCAAAAAAGATTTTAGGTTTTCCTAGATATATTACAAATGTTGATATTTATGATTAATTAGAAAATTTATTTAGGAATGCATTTTGTCAATAAAATGAAAATAAAAAAAGTTCTATTTAGAAAAAAATTCTTTTTAATTAAGAAGTTACATTATTTGTTGATTTAGAAAATAAATTTACACACAAATAAGCACTAGGCTTTTGCTATATATATTTATTTTATGCAACGGCAAAGAAAGTGAACCATAGAGAATGCCTAGCAAATGTGCATTGTCGTAAGTTTTTCTTGTTTCCTTGTCTCTTTGTTTTTTAAGTTATTTTTGTATTATTCTTATGATCTAGAAAGAAAAAAAAAACAACTTAATAAGTATTATGAGTCCGTAATATCTAGTTTTTTAAACTTAAAGAGCCTACTTCTAAGTGTTTGTCAAGACATTTTCTTATTGATTCTTTAGAAAAAGATTTATATTTGTTGAACGAAGTTTATTGGCAATTGGTAAAAAAATCTTGCTAAATTAAGTTGAAGGGAATTTGAAGCAATAAGGCAAGTCAATCTCGTTGAATAAGTCCATCTAAGAAGAGTTAAAACTATAACAACAAATATAAGAAAGAGTCTTTATTTTGTTTAAGTCCATTAGTACTTGTAATCGTTGTTTTTTTTTAATGAATTATTTTTCTCTAAACATAACTTTGTGAATGTAAAATTGGAAAATCCGAACGACAATAAAATTCAATGGTCTCTTTTATTTATTCTACATTATTGTTTACTTGATTTAATTAATTGGTTTATATTAATTAAAGTTAGTAAAATTTAAATAAAATTTTCATTTAGTATATATATAAGGATGTCTACTTTCACAAATATATATTATCTTGATTAAGATATTATAATACATTTATATGATAATAAATTTTATGTTGGTAATTGATTCTAGGAAGAGAATTTGGATATATTATGGAAATATCTCTCTCTCTCTGTCTCCATATATATTATTAGAATATATTTATTTTTAAAAATAATTAAAATTATTATAAATAAATGTATAAAATTAAAATTAAGATAGTTTGCTTTTATAAATATTTTAAACTATCTTAATCATTACAAAGAGGCAATGGAATATTTGTCATTTTCTTTAAGTTTAAAAACATATCTGTTTAATCGTAAAAATTATTGAACTAAATAAATTATTTTCAAATGTTGAGAGTATTTTTTCTTAACCAACAAAACAAATTTAAAAACTATAATGTCCTATAAAAGCCCTTCTAGTAAAAAAAAAAAAAAAATGTTATTTCTGAATTTTAATAAAATTAAGATGATAAAACTTTCAATTTGATCGGAATTAAGATCAAGATTCGCCATCCCCTTCAATTTTGGAAACATATATTACTGAATTGGAAACAAACATGGCAATTTGTGCAACTATGGCAAGCGAATTTCTAACATTATAATTTGTAAAAGACCATTCCACCAACAACTGGTGACTTTAATTTTAGAATCATTCATAACAAATCATTTAATAATTAGTTGTCATATACCAACAAATAATTTATTATAGCAAACTTGTAAATAAATGACAAGAATATAAGAATATAAGTCCTTCATTTCAAACAGAAAATATCTTATCTCTTTAATCTTTATGGCATAAGAGCTTATAACAACAAACTCTCAAACAGAAAATGTCCCATCTTTTCAATCTTCCCATCAATACGCAAGTTTAGTTTCAATTAAACTTTCAACTAAAAATTATCTTTTATAGAGTGCATAAATTCTTCCTTTCATTCAAAGCCTCAGAATAGAACATCCTTTTACCGATGTTTCAACTCTAAGCAAGATCATAAGGGAAGATGAGAAAAAGGCCATTAATCCAAAATTTACCACATAGGTGAACCATGATGGGCTTCTTACCACTTGGCTCAGGAGCATAATGAATGAAGATGTGATAAGCATGATAATTGGGATTCAAATGGCCTGTGAAATTTGGCTCACTATAAAAAAAAAAAAAAACATGCTACTTGCAACAAAAGAGCAAGAAATGTTGCTCAAAGGCAACCTCTATTTCTTAAAGAAAGGAATGTTAAACTTAAAGGACTTTCTCAAAAGATTCAAGAATATATGCGACAAGTTGGCTACCATTAGAAAACATGTCGCTGATGAAGATAAAATCTTTCAAATTGCTCGTGCCCTGAGACTAAGATATGCAGACTTTAAAATTGCTATGTTGACAAAGCCACTATATTTAAGTTTAAAACAATTTATTTATGCTCTACAAAATCACAAACAAAAGGTAATTATTCAAAAAGATGAATAAGAGAGATTTACAGCAAACCATAATCAAGCATTTTTTCGTCAAAGGGGATAAAGAAGAAACCAAAGAAGTGGAAGGAATGGCTCATGCGGTAAAGGACCACACTCTAATGTTAGAGGATTAAACAACTTCAACACACCAAATTCAATAATTTACAACAACAACAACAACCAAAATAATCAATATACTCAAAAGACAAATGTTCCTAAATCTAAAAGAAGTAACAAAATAAATTTTATTTGTCAAATATGTGGAAAACATAATCATAATGCTATTTGATAAAATTGAAATGAATACTCATATCTTAAAGAAGAGGAATGTTAAGCTCTTACCACATGAACTTAGAAGACATTATAGGTTAGTAATTTTATGCAAACTTTAAGGCTACCTATCATATGACCAATAATCTAGGTAACCTTAAGCATATCATGCCTTACATAGGATTTGATAAAATTTTTGTTAGTAATGGATAAGGATTACAAATCTCTCACATTGGTGATCATGTGTAAATACAACCAATGAAAAAATAAAACTTAACAATGTTATGGTTATTCCTAAACTAAAAAAATATTGTTTATTTGTTAGTCAACTTATTGATGATAATGAATACTTTTTTATTTTTAATGCTAATGGTTTTGTTATTAAGAATCAAGAAAATCAAATTCTAGTGAGAGGACGTAGACAAGGAAAACTCTACAAGTTGGAGAAGTCTACAATGTGGCTTTGAGTGCAATAAAAGGAAACTCTAAAAATTATAACTCATGGCATAGCAAACTTTGTCTTGCTACTTCAAAGATTCTAAAAATATTAAAAAATAACAAAATTATCAACTTTCTTAGTTGGACAAAACAACCTATTATATGTATTTCATGTCAATTAGGAAAAAGCTGTAAACAATCTTTTACATTAACCAATAAAACATCAAAGTTTTCTTTAGAAAAATCCACAATGGTTTGTGGGTTCCTTTTCCAATAATGTCTACACAAAACTTTCAATTCTATTATTTATTTATTGATGATTTCTCTCATTTTTCATGGTTATTTTCTTTAAAAAATAAATCTATTTTCTTTTAATGTTTTTTGACATTCCAATGATAGGTAGAAAATCGACTAATGAGAAGGATCAAAATTTGTCAAAGTGATGGAGGAGAAGAATTCAATTCAATGGCCTTCAGCAAAATTCTTGAGCACTAAGGTATAGTAAAATGAAAATATAAACACATAGTTGGGACTACTCTCATTATAATGTTCCATGCTTTCTTACCTTTGAAAATTTAGGTTGATTCATTTTTAATTGATACATATATTATTAATAGATTTCCTCTATCCACCATTAAAAGAAAAGATTATATCAAAAGCTTTATAATAGTGTGCCAATTTATAGCAACTTAAGAACTTTATGGTGTAGATGTTTTTCTTACTTAAAGGAGTATAACAAGAATAAATTTGATAGAAAAATCTATTCATGCATTTTTATTGGTTATAATCTTTTGCATAAGGGATATAGGTGTTTGAATATGCAAACAAATTGTGTTTATATATCTCGACATCCTTTTGCTAAAAAATTAAATTTCGTTTCTATTCAAAAACTGATTGAGTTGACCGCCTTCCATTCACAAGATGAATGGATATCAATAGCCCCACATTAATCTTCAAAAGATGCTAACTACAACCAAAATCAAAATAACACTTAATATGCATCTTCATTATGACAACTAAACATCACTAATCTTCAAGTTGTAGAAAACGTGGACACCAATATCCCACAAACTCCTGATGTTGCACCATTATTATCTTGCCATGACACTATAACTCAAAGCAATACACTTGTAGTAATTCAAAGCAACAAAATCGCAGCAATGAATAATCAACCTGTTGCACAAAGTCATCAAGTGGAAATTAAGAATGCACCTATAGCAATTCAAAGCCATGAAATTGCATCATTGAATAATCAACTTCTTGTAAAAAGCCATCAAGTCAAAACTGAGAATCTACCTGCACTAACTCAAAGCAATGCACTCAATAATTCACCCATTATACATATACACCAAAACCGTGCCATGTCAACCCAAAACCTACACCTATTGTCACAAAACCATGGCATCAAAATCAAAAGTGAAAATTCACTTTAACAATTCAAAGCCATGTTAACATTGAATTAAAAATAAACACATGCATACTAATTTTCTTCTTGACATCTCAAACCACCTGGTAGTTGATTTAACTATACCACAACCAAGTCCATATAAATTCCCTTTAGTGACTAAACCTATATCCTCATCAAATATTAATACTCACTCAATGATCACTAGACAAAAACTCAAAAAAGATCCAAAACAAGCTTTATTAACTAGCTACATGCCTCAGACAGAACCAAAGACATAAAACGACTTTTAAAAATTCCTTTCGAGTAACAGCCATGAATGAAAAAATTGAAGCTCTTTGTTAAAACAAAACTTGGAAACTAGTATCCAAACTAAAGAACACCTATATTGTTGGATGAAAATGGGTATATCGAATCAAATACAAGGAAGATGGCATAATCGATTGCTATAAAGTATGATTGGTTGCTAAAAGATTTACATATATTTTAGATATCAACTTTGACAAAACATTTAGTCTAATAATAAAAGCCACTACTATTAGGCTTATGTTTGCCATAGCTGTAAACTCAAATTGAAAATTGGAACAATTAGATGTAAAGAATGCTTTCCTCCGTGGGCATCTTAATGAAATCGTTTACTTGGAATTGCCCCCTGAGATTTAAAGATCAAGATCATCCATTCTTTGTTTGCAAGTTACACAAGCAAATTTATGGCTTGGAATAAGCATAGAGAACTTGATTTAAATGTCTCTCTAAAGCTTTAATGGCTCTTGGCTTTCTTAGTAGCAAAGCTGACAACTCTTTATTTACTTATCCTCACAATAATATCATTATTCTCATACTCATATTTGTTGATGATATTATTGTAACAAAAAATAATGATGCCACTATCCAGGATATCATCAAGACATTAAGCTTTAAATTTACACTAAAGATCTTAAAATACTGAAATATTTTTTTGCCATTGAAGTGTGATGATTTACTAAAAGATTATTCTTATCACAAGCAAAATACACAAGGGATTTATTAAACAAAGCTAACATGGGCGATTGGTCATCAATCAAAACTCTAATGGCCACTAAAGTCACACCTATTCCTAATGATGAAAACTAGTTAATCACACTGAATACAAAGCTATTTTTGGTAGTTCATAATATCCCACTTTCACACAATCAAATATCACATATGCTGTTAATTGAGTTTGTCAAAAATTTAATCTCTAACCAAGACTAATTTTTGAGCTGTCAAACACACCCCTAGATATTTGAAGGGCACTTTAGACTAAAGGCTTCATTTTCTATCATAAAGTGTTCTTATTTTTTATCTTTTTTTTATTCTGACTAGGTAAGTTGCTTGCATACTAAAAGAAGTATAACAAGATATTGCATCTACCTTAAAGGAAATCTAATCTCTTGGAGCTCAAAGGAACAAAGCACAATTGCTTGATCAAATGTTGAAGCTAAATATCAATCAATGGCATCTATTGCTTCTAAGTTAACCTAGATCATATTCTTGCTGTTGTGGAGTGTTCTCAGAAATTTATTGAGTGTACTCAGCAATTTTGAATGACATGGACAAAATTAGTTTTATTAGGTAGATGAGGTAATTGCTAGGTTCTGCAAAGTATATATATTTGGCTAATGAGTGGGTCATCTGGCAAGATGAATTTCTAGAGATATACACAATCAATTTATGTGATCTTAAGTTCTTTGAAAAGCTAAGAGTCTCATCTAAATGTTTATAATCTTGGTTTGATCAATAAAGTTCTTCTTGAATGTTTGTTGCTGTGGATGTAGGCATTCTGCCGAACCACATAACTCTATGTTTTTATTGTTTGTATATTTGTTTTTGTGATCTTTCTTCTGCAATTTGCTTTTGATTGTGTTCAAGAAATGTATGAGACTATGTTATATCATTTAATATTCAACAGACTATTTGTTGGTTATCATTTTAAGAGATGTTGTGTTCAATGAACAAACTCTCATAAATACATAAATGACATCTATTGTTAAGATTGATCATAAGGATTCTGTTTAATTTGAGGTGGAGCATTACAAGCAACAAAAGTATACAAACATTCATGATGGAACAATTGAATCAAGTGAAACTTCTTCATAAGATCTTCAAAGACAAGAGAGCATTTTACAAGATTATAGGCTTATAAGAGATAAAGAATGGAAGATAATTAAACCATCAAGCAAGTATGCTTATGCAGACTTGATCTCTTTGGTATTAACTACTGTAGATTCAATGTTAGTAGAAGAGCCAAAAACATATAAAGAAGTTGTCAGTTGTAATGAAAGTGTCTTATGGAAAGAGGCTATGTATGAATAAATAAAGTCACTGAAGAAAAATCAAACATGGATTCTTGTTCTAGGGCTTGAAAACAGAAGAATTGTTTGTTGTAAATAGATCTACAAAATTAAAGAACCTAGCACAAAAAGTGAACCATATAGCTACAAAGCAAGATTAGTAGTCAAGGGCTTTTCTCAGAGAAAATGTGAAGATTATAATGAGATATTCTTACCAGTGATAAGGCATAACTCAATTAGAATATTGCTTGTAATGGTGGCTATTCATGATTTAAAACTTTAACAAATGAATGTTAAGACAACTTTTCTTTATGGAGATCTTAAAGAAACTATCCACATGCATCAACTAAAAGGTTTTGTAGAAACTGAGAAGGAGAATCATGTGTACTTATTGAATAAGTCTCCTTATAGTCTTAAATAATCTCCTAGACAATGGTATAAGAGATTTGATCAATTCATTATAAAAATTAATTTTGCAAGAAATCAATATGATAGTTATGTATATTATCAAACTTTAAATCAAGGTGGAGTTATGTACCTTGTGTTGTATGTTGATGACATTTTCTTACAAGGAAAAATAATAATTGAAAGAATAAAGTCTCTGCTGAATGGTGAATTTGAAATGAAAAACTTAGGACCTGCAAACAGAATTTTGGGAATTGAAATTAGAAGAAAAAGGAGAATGGAATACTAACTCTGACACAAGAAAAGTATGTTGAAAGGTTGTTAAAGAGATTTGGTATGCATAATTTAAAATAGGTTCAAACTCCACGTGGAGCACATTTCAAGTTATCATCATCTCTTTCCCCTGTTACTGATGAGGAGAGGAGATATATGGAAAAAATTCCTTATGCATGGGCAGTAGGATGCTTAATGTATGCAATAGTATGCACAAGGTCGAATATTGTCTATGCAGTAAATGTTGTTAGTAAGTTTATGTCAAATATGGGTAAGAATCATTAGTGTGCTGTTAAATGGATACTAAGGTATTTTAAAGGCACATCAAGCTATGGTCTCCTATATAGAAAGATTAAACAACATGATCAATAACTGGTTGGACATGTTGACTCTGATTTTGCAGATGAGTTGGATAAAATAAGGTCTACATCAGGTTATCTCTTTAGTCTCAATGGATGTTTAGTTAGCTAAAAAGCAAGTTTGTAAACAATTGTGGCACTATCATTAACTGAAGCAAAATTTATGGCTATTACTAAAGGAGTAAAAGAAGCATTGTGGCTGCAAGGAATTGTAAATGAATTATGGAACTATAAAGGTGTTGTTGTGTTAAATTGTGACAACCAGAGTGCAATATATCTCACCAATAATTAAGTCTTCCATGAAAGGACCAAGCATATAGATGTAAGGAACTACTTTGTTAGAGATGAAATTGCAAATGGATTTGTGGCAATTTATAAAGTACATATTGATATTAATCTAACAAATATGTTGACAAAAGTTATTACAACTGTTAAATTCAAGTTTTGCTTGAATTCAACATGGGTTGGTGACTAAGAACTCGGGATGAGGAAACAACAAGCATCAGGGAAAAGTTGGGTATATTCGAACAAGGTAGAGAGTGTTGTGGAGTATTCTCAAAAACCCATTGGGTGTACTCAGCAATTTTAAATGACGTGGACAAAATTAGTTTTGCCAGGTAGATGAGGTAGTTGCTAGGTTCTGCAAAGTATATATATTTGATTGATGAGTGGGTCGTCTGGCAAGAAGAATTTCTAAATAGATACACAATCAATTTGTGTGATCTTGAGTTCTTTAGAGAGCTTAGAGGTCTCATCTGAATGCTTGTAATCTTGGTTTAATCAATAAAGTTCTTTCTTAAGTGTTTACTGCCGCGGACTCTTGAGTGTTTGCTGCCGCGGATGTAGGCATTTTGCCGAACCACATAATTCTATGTTTTCATTGTTAGTATTTTTGTTTTTGTGATCTTTCTTCTACAATTTGTTTTTGATTGTGTTCAAGAAACGTATAAGACTCTGTTATATCATTTGATATTCAACGCTTGCTGCACAACATTGGCCTTCAGCTGTCACTAATGCCTATCCTTTATTGTGACAACATGAGTGCATTACAAATGATTGAGAATCCAATCTTCCAAGCAAGAACCAAACATACAAAGCGCGATGTTCATTTTGTTTGGGGAAAAGTTGCTCAAGGATTCTTACAAACAAAACACTTGCCATCCCCCCTTCAGAATGTTGATGTGCTAACAAAGCCTCTTGCCAAACAATTATTTACTATTTTTCGGCGTAAGTTAGGAGTTCATTGCATGACACCCAAACTTGAGGGGGACGGATAGAAATAAAGATCAGGATCCACCATCACCTTCAATTCTGGAAACATGTATTACTGGATTGGAAACAAACATGGCAATTTACGCAACTATGGCAAGAGGATTTCCAGCATCACAACTTGCCAAAGATCATTTCACTAACGGCTAGTGACTTTAATTCTAGCAATCATTCACAACAAATCTCGCAACAATTAGTTGCCATATAGCAACTAATTCTTTGTATATATTCCAACAAACCTGTAAACAAATGATGAGAATATACGAAAATAAGTTCTTCATTCAATTTTTGTTTCTTTACACTTAAGAAGCAAATCACCTTGCGAAATGTACATCTAACATTTCTTATCAATTCTTCTAGAATTCAAAAATAGCCCTAACTTTTTCTTTTCTTTGTTAGTAGCTGTTGTGCATAATTACGATTTTTAAATTTATTTTATTTCTTTAGTTGAATTTGTTTCATTATTTTCATATTTGAGTCATGTTCCTTATTCAGTAGTTATTGAAATACCAGTTGACTTAAAAATTGAAGATTAAAAAAAGAGCCCATGTAATAGCATTTAAGAGGTTTAATGTCACTTTTATGTAAGCTTGATTTTTATTTTAATGAACATATTTCGTGAATCTAATTAATTATATTTTAGTTCTTCGTGTCCGTAAAAATTGAAAGACAAGATCAAAGGTCAACCAACTTTGATGCCATTTTGAATTTTGTAGATGGAGAATATGTTTGTATTTATGTTCATATTACTCAAGATTGACAATAAAATTATCCGTAACTGAAAAATAAAATAGTCAGTGGAAATTAATCATATCACAACTTGGTGGATACATTTTTCATACAAAGATTTGATTACATATGAAAATTATATCAAATTTAATTATGATTCTTTGTCATATTCTCATCAATTAATTCAATCAGTGAATTTGAGAAGATCATTATTCTGATTTTTATCATCTTGAAAATTTTCATTTTGATTTTTATTAGCCTCTTCCAAGTTGGCAAATAAATTCTTTAAACTTTCAACTTGTTTTGAAATGATATCAGTCCTTGGTTTGTGTTATTATATTCCAATTGATCGATTTTTTTTTTTTAATTTTACACACACACACATATATATTTTAACTACCACAGTTTGCAATTGCTTTAACAATGATCTACCATCAATGTGATAGTACATCTTATTTTAATAGCTTTTCTAATCTAATTACAATAAACTATGTATTTTGAATAATTTAAAGTGAATAAAAAAATAATAATGAGACCCAAGTAACATTTTACTATTAATTCAATGAACAAATAAAAGAGAATAAATAACGGACATAAAAGATATGAATCAATATTGTATCATTAAACAAAATGTAACGAAGGAAAAATGAAGTATGAGGTTTCCTGTCATACACGTTGGTATATACGTACTGGTTTATGCCTCCAATTTGACTAATCAAAATCAATAGGTTTGTATATACTAATTTATACCACTCATACGATCAATCCAAATTAAGCACATAATTTTTCACTTTTTACAAGCTCAGGACATTTGTTATTCATGAACAGAGGGAGGTAGAATTGGCTAGTGAAAATAAGTGTAAGAATCCAACAATTGTAATTCAACACTTGCAACACTATAGTTATTGTGAATATAGGGTTTTTTTTTTTTTTTTTTTTTAAAGCTTTGAGGTGCAGTGGTTGTATCGAATTATTTTTTATGTGATAAACTATTGGTAGGATTCGTTGTTGTTATTTTTTGGTATTTATCTAAGAATTTTCAAGAAATAGGGCTTCAATAACGTA
Source organism: Khaya senegalensis (assembly GCA_032402905.1). Taxonomy (NCBI): domain Eukaryota; kingdom Viridiplantae; phylum Streptophyta; class Magnoliopsida; order Sapindales; family Meliaceae; genus Khaya; species Khaya senegalensis. Next base: position 6,099,206 of record CP135532.1, read on the forward strand.
AAGATTGAGTCAACATAAACCTTTCCCACATATTTTATGAGAATATATACATACACACACGCCCAATACCCATGTCCCTTCTAATTTCTTAGAATTACATAAATACTCCGCTCATATTATCTCCGTTAATGTTGTAAGTTACTTTTAAGAGGTATTTGTACATTTTAATTTTGATTACTTGAAAGGGTAGTCAGAGAATATGCCTAAAAACTTCTTTATTTTTGGTATCGCAAAAGTCCCTAATTTTTAAGGAATACTCAAGTATTCCTTGAACATTAACTAACGTAATGTGACATATGCACAATAAATGACAATCTATATTATAAGATGTCATACTTAATTTATATTATTTTTAATTTATATTCTGAAGATCAAAAACTACAAAAATAATTGTAAGTATACTAACCCACACCATTACAATGAACAAATATTATAAATAGGTGAACTTTATAATCGATGACGTATCATCATATAATTATAAACAGTGTGATATGAGGTATTGAATATGTTCAATTTCTCTCTTCTTATTTTCTGATAAAAAAAAAAAAACGTGAAACTTCTCATCTAATGAAGTAACATACAACTACGGTAGAACTTCTTATCTGATGAGATAACAAACAGTGTAAGACGAGGTATTGATTGTGTTCTTCTCAATGTCTCTCTTCTCAAATAGTGTGTTAGAAAACTTGTAATTTGTCATTTTTTTCTTATTCTTAAAAATATAAAATAAAATAATATTAACTAAATATTATAAATTAATTCTTACATGTTATCAGATAAATCTTTAGAGGGTGTTTGGATATTCTTGAAAAATTAATTTACATATAAAAATTGGGATATTGGAGCAAATATCATGAGGGTCTTAAATATATTATCTTACTAGACTTAAAAGTAATCGTATTTAAAATATAAAAATATTCTAAAAGTAATTTTTATTAATATGAGGGGATGCTTAAATATTTTTTAAAAAATTAGAAATCTTAAGTGTTGAGTTTAGTCAAAAATTGTTGGACGTATTCACTAATTTACATGTCACCAGGTCCACTCTCAAAAATTCTTGACACAATTGAATTATAAAGTTATGATTTTTTTTTAACTTTTTTTTTCTTTTTTATGTGGAGAGTGATTTCACAAAAAATTTACTATTCTCAAAATTTACATACCATGTAGCTACATATGACAATTTGTTTGAAAATTAAAATCCAATCACTAAAACAAATAACTATAAAAAGTTGAAAAAATTTGTTAAAATAACTCAAAAGTTGAAATTAAAAGAAAACTAAAAATAAATTTAAGAGAAAAGTTTCTCTTTTTGTTGTATTAATTTCTCAAACTTGAAACTTATTTTTTATATAAGATAATAGCTATTTAAAATAATTTAATAACTAATGGTAACTATTACTAATAACTTTAACTGTTTTTCAATTAAAAAATAAATAATTTAATTAATTAAATTACTTTTTTAACTAACTCATTTTTATCTTAATTTTTCTTAACCTAACTCAACTATTAAAACTAACCAAATTTAATTTGAATCATATTCACACATTTATATAACAAGATCAAGTACCGTTTAATCATCGAGATGCAACTGATACGTTTTTATCACGCTGAATTTGTAAATATTATAACAAAAAGCATTGCTATATGTGGCAATTGCCCAATGAAATACCTAGTTGGTTTCATTTGTGATCAAAGGTAGCTCACCAGACACCAACTTACGTCAAAACTGCTGAAGATAATATCAATAAAACTTTGTTATGCATGAATGATTGACATGCTGGCGACCATTTACTCATCACGGTGATTGGTAAGGCATCTATTTGCTATTCATCCACAATTAATTTATTTATAAGTTTGACTAACATTTAAGCAAACTTATATTAACTTATAAAATGCAGGCCGAAGAATCAATGTTAAAATTTTGTCTTGCATAAAATGCTTCTAAATCTATGCTTTTCTTCTTTTTTTTCTTTTCTAATTTTTACTCAAAATTCATTCATAAAAATAATATTCTTTCAACAAAATTTTTTAAAATGATTATGAGAACATTAATAGTAAAATTCCAAACTCAATGCAAATTATTAAATGACAGGACCACAAATTTCGTACAGTTTATTTTCGTTAAGTATTTTTTATTTTTACTAATGGTATTAATTTTTGTGTTTTTCTATAACTAATACATGTTTTTCATATGAACAATGAAGAAGAGCAAGGAACACCGGACCGGTTTTCATTTAACCATCAAAATGATCTTGTTTTAATCTAATTCTTATAGGATCATAGTGAATTAGATAAACGGGATATATTTTGCATGACCATCAGGAGCGGCATTTAGATAAATTAGAAATTTAGATTAACAATTCATTCAAAATATCATAGAGGGTAAAGGGAGATTTAAGTGATTCATAGCTATTAGAATTCACTATTTTGGAAGAACTTGGTGAATTTGGCATCAAAGTTTTTAAAGTGGTGTGATTACATAATCCATTAGGTTTTATGTTTATAATTTGCTTTAGTTTTTGGCATTTTTAAATATTAAGAACTATCTTTGTTTGATTAATAAATTTGACAAATATTTTAAAAACTTTTCTACTAAGTTTTTACGCTTTCATATATATATATATATATATATTTTATAAAAAACCATAACTTGGACTCCTTTAAATTTTGAGGTATAACAAATATACTACAATCGAATACAATGCAATCTAATTCAATATATCTTTTTAAATACAGTCTAGTATGTGTTATTTCATTTTTTTAATATTCTTAAATATTTAATCCTATTCAAATATAAATTCATCACGGAAGAAAACCAACAAAATTCAAAGATAATGGTAATAATAAGCTTTTTTTTTTTTCAATAATAGTGAGTGTTGGGGTATTAGGGCATTAGTGTAACAGTTCAAGTACAACAATTATTGAGTAGATATTATCAATTTTGAACACACAACTCGTCATGAGTTTATTCTTAAGTTTTACAACTCAAAATTCGTTTATTTAGTTAGAAGAACCTAAATTATATATATCATGTACTTCAAACTTACCTACTAACAATCTAGAATGTGACAATTAAGGCATTTTTCATGGCAAACATTTGAAAATAATGACATATTACATAGGTAGTTACTACAAGTAGGATGTTGTCTATGCAGTTATTTGTGTCGAAGAATTGTAAGTCCTAGTTGAGATGACAACACAATCTTTTCTATAAAAAAAAGTTAAGTACCATCATTTTAGAAGTACCATCTTGACACTTAGTCAACAATCATTTTAGAAGTTTTCACCAACAAACTAATGATATATAGTTAAATTTAACTATTATTTTATATTAAATAAATATTTTAATAATTAATTAATTTTCAATAATTTTAATAAGAAAATGATATATAAAATTTAATCCAAACATGTACTTCACCAAACAAATGACATACTATATGTCTATCAAATCCTTTCATACTTAATCCAATTAAATCATAACAAAATTTAGAATAACAAATTTGTTGCAAAAAAAGAAAAAAAGATTTGAGAAAGAAAAATTTAAACTATGGTAACAAAATCTTAAATTAAATAAAAAGTTTTGTTTCATTTCTATTGTTGTGCACATAAAATTCAAATTGGCACATGCGCGTACTCACACATATATGGTTTGATTATGGTACTTATATATATTCTTACATTCATTTTTTGAAGTCTTTTAAAGACTATTTTAAGTTTTTCTTTTATATTTTAAATATTATTTATTGCATATTTCATATTTTTCTTGATATGTTTCAAGTTTTCTGATATGTGTTTTAAGTACTTTTTATAATTTATTTTATATGTTTTAATATTTTTTTATTTTAAATTTTACAAAAATTATTTTAGATTTTATAACTGAAAAATTTTTGAAATGCAACAACACATGTATGCACCATAACTAATCCCGTGTATATAATTTGGAGATAAAGTCTATGCTATTTTTCAACGTTGAGGTCACCAACGAGAATAAGTTGCATAACCCTGCAATCACAACAGAATTTCCTTTATGCACCCAACTATATTTTATATAGACCTATATTTTAGATTTGAACTTCTTTAAGAATAAAACTTCAAATATTATCTGATTATTCTAACAAGCATTAGGTTTTCTTGAACAACAAGAAAAAAACTGATATAAATAAATTCGTTTTATGAAATGCTTTTCTTGTAGAAAATATACTCTTCTTTCATTTAGATTATGTCACCAACTAAAGATTCTCTCTTTATTTTTATTCCATTAATTATCATTTAGATTATGGAAATGCAATTTTCGTAAAAGAATACTTCATGAAAGATGGTGATTAAAGAATTTTATAATCCCATTTGGGCTATAATTTTTATGAAGAATGTAAGTTTTCCAAGAGTTTTAATATGTGGCAGTAGCACTGTGCCAAAAGTTTATAAATTTCTTGATTCCAATTTTCGTATAGTAAAAATAAACATCTTCTAAATTTTACTATCAATTCTTTCATTCAATTATTTTTTAGTAAAATTTTAATTATTACATATTATTTATGACATATTAAAAAAAATTAATTATTATTTAGGAAAATTTCAATTATCACATGCCACTTATCACATATTAAGCCTAAGTCACTCGCTGATGATATATATTGCACGTGGTGTAAGCACAAGTTGCACCTTATTTCTTAGCACAATCATTGCCTTTCCACAAACTTGAGCAGTTTAAATTTTACGACAGATCCAATTTGCGAGCTTTAATTTTTGCTTGGTCAAGCATTTTATTTGTTAGTGCAATCAATGCCTTTCCGAAAGCTGGAGCAGTTTGAGCAATTGGCATCTACTCGAAGGGTAATTTAATCTTTGCAGAGGCTTATCTAGTATTGAAGCGTAATAGTTTACTAGTTTGGCATCTGCTCAAATGCACAAAGTCACCTAACGAGGAAGATGCACATCGTAACAAGTTGTTGTAGTGTTACTGTTTTCTTTTTTCTTTTTTTCATGGCACAACAAAGGGTGTAAATAAATTTAGTATTCATAGAAATACTCTTTTTATCATTCTCATCCCTCATATTCTAGGGTTAGACACATTATCTCCTTTTTCATTTTTCTTTATAGGGATTTATGAATCCTTACTCTCTACCAAAGCTCAAATTCAATGGCTTGAAAATTGAGGCCTAGATGTGAATTGTCCCTTTAAATTTTCTAGGGTTGCCAAGATCTTTTCTTCGACGATTAAGCCATAAACTAAATAAACTTGTTTTTGATAGCAATTGAAATATTGGTATGCAACCAAGAGAGAGAGTGAATTGAGTTTCTAAAGACTAATACAGGAAATCTATATTTCCAACACAAGTACACAATCAATAATGAACACAATATAAGACAATTAATATAATATCTAATAAAAAATAATGTCAATGAGAGTGAGGGAAAGAGATTACACACTAGAATTTATAATGGCTCGACACAAGCTTTGCCTGCATCCACTTCTTTAAGCACCACTTAAAGATTTCAGTATGGAGAATTTCAAAACTCCAAGATAATTTACAACCAAGGAGATTTTGGATACTCCTTCAAATATTACAAATGATTTAATCCCAACTACTTAGCCTCACTATACGTATGTAAACAACAAGCATTTAAACTCAAAGCCTCAATTTATAATTAAGAGGATTTTAGTACGTCTTCAAACTTTACAAATAATTTCACTCCCAAATTACTCATTCTCCCACTACCAAAGTGAAAGATCACTTTTTCACCCTTTTTCACATGAAAATAAATTTAGAAACAATATTACACCTCAAAGAATCTCTCTAAAACCTATAACATCTTTCAATAAATCTTTAATTAATCAACTAAAACTTAGCATAAACAAAAATCAATAAAAAACTAATTAACAATAGATAAAGCAATAAAGTAAAACAAACACAAAGATTTTTTTTATCAAAAGAAAACCTTGTGAAGAAATTTTCACATGATTAAAAACTTTTTAGGCTGATCCAAAAGGCACCTCAAATTTTATTAGAGAGAGAAAAACTTATAATTGATGATTTTTCTTATAAGATCTCTTGAAATCCTAACTATGAATGTTTCTATTACTATGAAATTGCAAACGTTACATTCTAAAACTGAAACTCTATCTACCAACACCTTACAAAACTCTAAAGGTTTGCATTTATGTTGAGAAAGAGAAAGTTTGGTGATTAAGACTCTTAAAAGAAATCAATCACAAATCTTAAAAAATAAAGAAATCAACCAAATCTTGGGAAATTTATATTTTTACAAGATTGCTCAAGTAGGATTTAGGCATGAGTCAAACGAACTTCCCAAGTAGTGTGGCCACTCGAGCATAGGTCAGGTGCTAGGTAAGTGCCAATCTTCTAGATGATAGCTGCTTGAGCACTGTTTAGGCATTAGTTAAGTTCCCATGATTGCTCGAGCGCTAATTAACACTGGTTAGGTAATTGTTCTATAATTTCATGCCACTTAAGCACTTATTAACTGTTAGTCAGGCACTGAGCTTTTAAGACTCCTCTAAATTACACGAACATCCACTCTAGCATTGATTAAGAATTGTTTACACATAACACTTCTAAAAAGATGCTAGTTTTAAACTTTTTGTTCACAAATGAGCTAACCTAAAAAATCCAAATAAACTTCCCCTTTACCCATTCCATGTCAAAATCCAAGTCTACCAAAATATATATCACTTAGAAAACTTTGATCATCATTAAGAATAAAACCTTTTTTTAAAAAATAACAAAACTCGATAAATTAAACACACTGTTTTTGAGAAAGTGCCAATAAACCCTCTCACTTGAAGCAAAAACAACTTCCAAAATGAAGTGAAATGCATGGGAAAATATGTACATGATAAAAGAAAAAACAAGATACAGATAATCAATTAATCAATAATCAAAAAGAAAGTTAATGATATTGACCCTCGTATGTATATGGTATACCAAAAAAAGTGGTAGCCATATCAATTAAAGAAAGTTAATCAATTCCCAAAAAGAGATACTGCGGGTTAGCAATCTTAGAAATGCCAAACTAAGAAGCCACAATATCTAATGAAGGATAATAAATACCAACACAGACATAAACTAAAATTTTACTTTAGCCAAGTCCACATCATGGATGTTAGAGTAAAATTCTGTAATTATCTCTTCAAAAAGTTGTAAGAACCCTCTAAGCATAAGATCCCACAACCTAGGCTTTAATATAAAATGGTACCTAAGAAAGCTTAGATAAAGAAGGAAGATCTATCTCACATTCTAGAATAATAGCAACAGAGAAAGAAACATTCTCTGTATAGCTCATGAGCATGAACATCATAAAACCTAGACGACTTCATAAAACGATGTGGTTGTTTTGTTTAGAGCAATCATCTTTGAAGGCATCTAATAAGGGAAGAAAAAAGAAGGCATAAATTCTATGTAGAATAATAAGTATAAAGTTAATACATCTATAATCAATATACCAACTAATAGTTGATATTCAATATGATTAAACCCTTAAAAAATGAAAGACAATAAGAAAATAAAAAAATAAAATTGTAAAAATATCCTCAAACTAAATAAAACTTGTAAAAATAATCTCTAGTTGCTCAAGCATGTGTCAAGCCCTCACTAGGCATTAGGTTTTGCAAGGTATGTTTTATGCAAAAAAAAAAAAAAAAGCATGAACACACTCCCAAATCATGTTCAATCCATGTCGAAAAAACTCTTCAACCACTGCTAAATCAAAATCTACTCACGAACAACCACAAGCATGTAAAAACTATGTCCTAATGCAACAAATTAAAATGGTGAAAGTCAAACACAATGCCAACAGATGCTACACAGCATTTTATAACTTTTGTATTTAAACAATTTTCCCTTTGTATATATATACTAGTATCATGCAAAATAAAATTTATTAGAACTTAAAAATTTCACAGAGGTATTTAAACATACGAAGAGGTGTACTAGTCAAAAGTCCATCTTAATGAATTACCGTAGAATTGCTATCTAGGCATCATATATTCGATCAAACTACATATTTTATTTTTTAATCAATTCATAATTAGTCATTATAACAATAGTACTAACCAAATGCACAAACATAAGGAAAAAGAAACATAATTCAACAAGTTACTTTGAGAATACAAATAAAAAAGGTCTACATTTAATAAACACTTTACACAATTAAGCAACATAGATATCCTAAAACATAATAATAAAATGAAAAAAAATGAAAACAAAAATGAATTTTAAATGCAAACACACACACAAAAGAAAAAAAGTTACCCAAGAAACCTAAGACTTAATAGAAAATACAAATATCAACAATATTCTTAAGTGGCTCAAACTTAAAAGAATCTAATGGTTTGGTAAATAGGTAAATTATTTGATTATTAGTTGGCACATGTTCTAAGGTAATTATTTCAATCTCAACAAGTTTTAGAATATAATGATGTCTAATATTTATGTGTTTGGTTCTTGAATTTTAAACCAAATTCTTTAAAATGTTTATTACACTCATGTTATTATAATAAATAACTATAATAGCTTTTGAGATACCATAATCATTTAATATTTACTTCATCAAATGCAATTAAGTGCAACAACTCCTAATACTAATGCATTCTACTTTAGTAGTGGATAATGAAATGGAGTTTTGCTTTTTGCTCACCTATAAAACAAGGTTAGTCTTAATATAGAAACAACTACCTGAAGTGTTTTTTTATCATAATCATTACTTGTCCAATTTGCATCAAAATATTTAACAAGATTAGTAAAAAAATCTCTACTATAAAAAATACCATGATCAATAATTTCAGTAATATATCATATGATATACTTAACAACACTTAAATAAGACTCTTTTGGACATACTTGAAATCTAACACACACACTTACATTAAAATTGATATCAAATCTACTAGCAATTTAATATAGCAACTTTCTTATCAAACATTTATAGAGTGTTTGATCGATTTTTTACTAGATCCTTATTTAACTTTAAGCCAGTACTCATACGAGATTTAATATGCTTTTATTATCAAGTTCAAATGCTTAACAAAGTCTTTGACATATTTAGATTGAAATATAAATATTTCATATTTGAATTGTTTAGTTCACGACATAAGAAAAATGTTAATTCATCAAATATGCTCAACTTAAATTCACATTTCATAATATGATCAAAATCAAGAGTCATAGATTCATTTGGTGAATTAAACATAATATCATCAACCTAAATTTGTGCAACAATTCTATATTTATCTATCTACCTAATAAATAAAGTCTTAGTTGCTCCTCTATAGATGAACTCATTGCTCACAAGATGCTCACAAGATACATGGTCAATCTATCATACCACACCACCTTAAGTACTTGTTTTATATCATATAAAGTTTTTTTAAGCATAAAAAAATGATCAAGATATTTTGGATCAATAAATTCCTTGGGTTATTCTACATAGGTAGCTTTTTTAAAAATACTATTCAGAAAGACACTATTGACATTCGTTTGATACAATTTAAAATTCATGCTATATACAATAACCAATAAAATTATAATGGATTCAAGTTTAACAACAGGAGCAAATATTTCATCAAAATTTACCCCTTCTCTTAGTATATCTATGTGCAACCAATTTAGCCTTATTTTTAACAATTACACCATTTTTACCGTATTTATTTTTGAAGATCCACTCAGTACTTAAAACATTAACATGATTAGGCTTAGAAACTAAGTACTACTTTTTATTCCTAGTAAATTAATTTAACTCTTCATGCATGGCATTAACCCAAAAAACATCTCTTAAAGTCTCATTAACTTTCTTAATTTCAATTTGGGACACATTGTAATCACTTGGCAAATGATTTAAAAATTTATTACAAAACATAAAACCCTCGTTTAAATCACTAATCATATTTTCTTTTAAGTGATTTGACTTAACTCAAGCAGAAGGTTCTTCAAAGGAGACAAGACTATCATGAAGTGAATTCTCAAAATTAGAATTTTTATTATTGTCATCCTTAAACACTACTTCCCTAGTCTCAAACACTTCAACACTTACTAGTTTACTAAGATTATCATCAATCACCACATTAATAGTTTTTATAACACACTTAGTCTTATTAATAAAAATTACATATGTTCTATTATTTGATGAGTAACCTAGAAAAATTTTTTTATCATTCTTATTATCAAATTCTTCTAAAAATTTTTTATCTCGCAAAATATTACACTTACTACCAAACACTCAAAAGTATTTAATAATAGATTTCTTACCTTTTCACAACTCATAGAGTGTCATATCAATCTCAAGTCTAAGTTAGATACTATTAATTATGTTGTATGTAGTGCTCACAATTTCTCTTTAATAATGTGCAATTAAATGCTTACTATGAAGCATGACCTTAACCAATTCCTGAATGATTCTATTCTTTTTCTTAACAATCACATTTTGTTAAAGAGTAATAGATGCAGAAAATTCATGTGCAATACCCTTATCAGTACAAAAATTTTCAAAACTAAAATTTTTAAATTTTTTACCATGGTCACTCTTAATTCTAGTTATATTACACTTTTTCTAATTTTGAAGTTTATTAAATAAGTTTTTAACTTGTTCAAAAACATTTGACCTTTCTCTTAAAAGTTTTATCTATGTAAATCTAGAAAAATTATCAACCAAAATCATGATGTACTCTTTTCACCTAAACTCTCGGTCTTAATTGATCTTATTAAATCTATATGCAACAATTCTAAAAGTCTACTTGTCATGATTCCATATGTCTTATAAAAACTAGTTCTGGTCTGTTTTCCAACCTGACATAGCCCACAAATAACTTTTTTTGTTTTGAAAGTTTGGGTAGGTCATTAATGAAATTTCTCATAAACACTTTGGAAAGAATTTTGTAATTAATGTGACATTCTCTTTTACCATAATTCAGGTAAATTCACTTTGACTTTATTACAACTAATGATAGCATTAGGAGTAATACCATACTAATCATTTAACACATTTTCATTCCATTACCCATTCCCTTTATAGAATCATAAATATTGCATATGTCGTTAGTAAATTCGACCTCTAGATTGGCATCACAAAACTAACTAATGCTTAAAGACTTGCCTTAAATTTTTAACAAATAAAACATACTCTAAAATAAGCATTCCCTCAATTTTCATACTACTTTTACCCTGTATTGAAACTTGACCTCCATAGCCAAAAGTGACAGTACACTCTTCCAACTTGGTGAATAAAGTTTTTTCACCACATATATGCCATTAACGGCTATTATCTAAACACCAAACCAGATTGTTCCTATATTTCAGAGTAACATGAACCACAAAACTCTTGCTCATTTAACAACTAAGAGAATGACTCTGTAAAATGACTATATTAGCTAACCATATTGCTAACCATCTTAGTTTGGTTTACTAGATCTATAACCTAAAATGCAAAAATGTCTTCACTAATTTCAAGAATTGAATTTCTAAAAGCTTTTGTCTTCCTTTTAAGTGCAAAATAATTAAATTTAATGTGTCGTTGTTTTTCATATTCACAACATATAAGCACAAATCTAGGACATGTCTTTAATCTATAAGTTTTTATATTATGCTTATTCATATAAGCTCGAAATGAAAGAAGTATAATTATTTTTCCTCTAAACCTATGGCTAGGATGAATTATCTTATGGTTAATCTGAGATCTATTTAGTAGTGTAGGTTTTATACTAATAACATTATTACTTGATTAAGGTATAAACACAATCTTAATAGTTTCCTAAGAATTTGAAACTTCACTTAGATTGGAGAAAGTAAAATCTAAACCTATCTTGCTATTTGATATTTGATTTACATTAAGTATCTCATCTAACTTTTTAGTCATAAATAAAAACTTCAAGAGTTGTAATTTTACATTAGTCAACTTAGCATCAAAAGCTTAATGATTTTTTAAAGCAAGTTTTTGCACTTTTAAACTCTCTATTATCCATTTTACTCTCTAAGTATAATTAAAAAACTTTCTTTCTCTAACTGAACATCATTTAGCTTCTTTAGGCATAACTTAGATCTCTTTCATCTTTAGACTCAGTTTCTTTTAAGTTTGTAGACTCAAGATTTATAGAGGAAACAAAGGCATTAAAGTTATTTGACTCATTTGTCGAAAACTCATTACTATCTTATTTACTTAACTTATCACCACTCAAAAAAATTTGGACATTTAATTCTAAAATAATTATATCATTTCCACTCATGACATGCAGTACTTGAGATGGTTTCTTCTTTTTGCTAGCACCTTTAGCTAAGTTCCTTTTTTTTTGGAAGTATTTTGACTATTCCTAAGTGGATCCTTTAGCATAAAAGAATTTTCTAAAAATTTTAACAAACAAAGACATCTCCTTATTATTAGACGATTTAATCTAACTAAAGTGACACAACTAACTCCTCTATCTTGATTGAGTTTAAGTTTTTGCTTTCTTCCATGGTTATGACCTTAAAGTGAAATATCTCAAGTAGATTTCTAAGAACCTTTCTAACCATATAACTTTCCACGATCCTTTCAACTATATTGAAACAAGAGTTTACGATGTCATTTAATTTAGCAAACTTATAAAACATTTCATCATCTTTCATCCTAATTTCCTTAAACTTAAATGTCAAAATTTAAATTTTGAAATTTTTAATAGTTTTGGTTACCTGATGAGTAGTCTCAAAAATAATACAAGCCAACTTAGCTATATCAAATATATAACCATTTAAAATTATCAAGAGATACTACCAAAAAATCATATTCACAATTTTTAAACATAATAACTCTATTAATTACAAAAGTAAGAGGACTACAAGCTCTAACACATAACATCCATACTCTCATTTATATATTTGAGAAAAGTTTTCATATTAACTTTTTCATATGGATAATTGTTCTATTTAAGTCAGGTGAGACAAACAAACCCTAAGACCTATTCTCTATCTAAACTAAGCTAAAAGTCAAGGATTAACTTTAGACTTTAAAACCAATTATAAAACTAAGATTTAGACTCTAGAACATCTGAGAAGGGTGAAAGGTATTATAATACAATAAATTAAATTTCAAATTGATAAATTAAAATAAGTTGAGATTTGCCATGCCTTAGATTAATCAAATTTAATAAATTTTTAATTAATCAACTAAAACTTAATAACAAATTCAATTAACAATAGGTAAATGAATAAAGTAAAATAAACTCAAAGATTTGTTATCAAAGAGAAACAGGATAAAAACCCTTCAAGATAATCTAGAAGCCACCTTAAATTTCACCAGAAATGAAAAGATGTATAATTTGTGATTTTTCTTACAAGAACTCTTGGAGTCTTAATATTTAGAATTTTTAATTTTTTTTTATTTTTATGAAATTGTGAGTGACATGTTTTAATACTAGAACTTTAGTTACCAATACTTTATAAAACTTTTAATGGTTGCAACTAAGTTTTAAAAAGAGAAAATTTGGTTATTAAGACTCTCAAGAAAAATAAATCACAAATGTCAAAGACCAAAGAAAGATTTGTAACACTCTTGAAAGAAAATATTTTTGGAAGGCTTAAGAAAACTGATAGTAAAAATCTCTACTTATAGACTTAAAATCTTTTAAAATTATTATAAAAAAAAAAAAATCTTAAGTCATGACTTAGGGTATTTATATGTTCGTAGGACTACTCGAGCAAAGGTCAGACACAAATGAGGTAAACTTTTTAGGTAGCATGGCCACTCGAGTACAAGTCAGGCATTAGGTAAGTAACAATCTTTTAGATGATGGCTACTTGAGCATTAGTTAAAGGCTAGGTAAGTGCCCATGATCGTCGAGCATTGGTCGAGTGGCTACTTTCTAGTTTTAGACTACTCGAGCATTTATTAAGTATTAGTAAAACCCAAAGCTTATAGGACTCCTATGATTCACATGAACATCTATTCGAGCATTAGTAAGGCACTGATCAAATGTAACACATCTATAGAAACATTAGTTTTAAAAATTTTGTTCATGAACAAGATAACTTAGAAAATCATAACACAAGAAATGAGTAAGTTGTATAATATATGTTTTTAGCAATTTGCAAGCTCAATAATAATTTTGAAACTCAAATATATTTGTAAATGCTTAAGATGCTTGATAGAATGTTCAAAATCTAGTAAAGTTTGTGAAATGTCTTGTATTTATAGTTAAGGTTCAAAATTAACTGAAGAATATAAAAAAAATCAAAAATCAAGTGTAAATAATGGATTGGTTTAAGAAAATGATCAAATAATTTTTGAAATTTAAAGAACTTTAACACAAATCTAAAGACCTAATTTGCTGATTCAAGGTATTGATATACCTATTCACAAAATGATTGATCATTTGGAGTAAACGATGACTAGTCATTTAAACCAAAATTTAAATTCAGCCAATTAGTTAGAAGGTTCAAGTGACAGGTTGATCAATTTAGTATTTTTTAGTTATACATTATATTTATAAAAATTTTGAAAATTTTGCAAATTGATCCCTATTTAGTTTTGAAAATTTTGTCATTATGTCCAAAACCTAAGATTTAAAATTTTGCAAATAGGTCATTTTTTAAATGTAAAAATTATGAAAAAAAATTTTTAATTTGATCTTTTAAATACATCCACTTACATATGAATATTGAAAACAAATTAAGCTTAAAAAAATTAATACAAGTACATGCACACAAGTATACAACAAATGATTTTACCAATATTGCCTTAAGCTTGAAACTTGATTCCTGGCTTCAATTTCTCTACAAAACTTCATCCTCATGAGTTGGTAGAAGCTTAATACTTTTTCATCATTAAAACCAAAGATTGTATGACATTAAAGTCAACAAAAAAAAAATTATTATATGATGGTAATCAAAGACAAGATTAAATGATAACATATAATCAATTAAGAGGGTCATAACCTAAAACCAGCTCGAAAACCATCAGTATCATCTTTGCTTATTGCACAAATTCTCACTTTGAGAAAAGACTAGTATACCAACAAAAGCAAACTTCAAAATTGCAATTCTAGAATAAAAAGATATAAATCATTATAAATAATTAACTCACTAGTTCAATATTGTAGATATATATTCAAAGATTGTATCAAGTAGCCATAGTACCACAAATAAATGCCAGAATACTAGCATTACAATAAAAACAAAAAAAGGTTTACATCAATGGCTAAGCATAACCACATTTCATTCCTTAATAAAAGCATTTGCATTAAAGTAACAAGAATGCATGTTAACTTGTAAATGGATTCAAAATAACTAAGCAATATCATGTAGTTAAATACATCAAGTATGTCATGTTGAATTTTTACATAATTGATCTCTCAAGTCTAGCTGAATTGACTTGCAAATAAATCAAATTAAATTGTTATACAAACTTTTCAAGTAAGTTACATGACAATAAAATAAGATATTATTTTGTTTTAAATGTACTCAAGCTTATATATGTTTAGCAATGCATTGATGTACCAAAGACCTTGCACGAATTATGTTATGATCATGTGAAACCAAAAACAAAGAGAATTAAAGAAGTTAACAATTTTTCACTGTAAAGTATGATATTGGATCAAAATATTATGCAAAATAAAACCTTTAATTTATCAGGTGTACCTTTTTCTTTCTATCACCTATAATGCATAAACCTTAATGCTTATGAAAAATACCCCAACGAATGTTAATTATTATTTTTTATTATAGAAATTGCCAAAGGGTATGCTCTATAATTCTTTTTTTTACGGTCTTTAAGAAGGCATCCATCTAAACATGTGAATGGTGTATATCATTATATAAATCCTTTTTTTTAAGCATCCAAACAATAAAGAACCTTTAAAATGTGAGACTCTTATCTATAAAAGCTTACTTTGTTTGCAAATCAATAATATCTAATGGTTATTGAATATCTCAACTTGTTGTAAGAAGCCTTGTGGTATGCACTAAACAACTTCAATGCTTTTGTTTCTATTTGTACAATCTAATTGAACGACAATTGCTATTGTACTTCTTATTAAACTCGCTAAAAATGATCTTAATGTCAATGTTAGGCTTAACTCTAGATAATTGAAGAAACTGAGTTGTTATGAAAATTAAAGTTACTTCACCCTTTTATAATTGTGTATAGGATTGTATGTCTTAATTTGAAATGAAAGACTACTAAATAGTACTTGTATAAATCCTCCTCTAGTAATCATTAGAGGCACATTTATAAGTAATTCTTGATTATATGTTCTTAATCCTCTTTAATTCGAATCCATGCTTAATTGTAAACACTTGAAGGACTTTCATCAAGTTATACATAGTATAAAATGTTTAACATGCATTGCGCTTTATATTACCCTCTGAATTCATGCAATGTTCAAATCCCTAACTATTAACTTCATATCTTGATATTAGGGTATCATCATTATGTTCTTTAGCTAACATATCTTTGTCATTATTAAATTCACAATCTAAAATCTTTGAATCAGCATTAAAAACATCATCTCTATTTACAGCAAGTTCATCTTCTGAGTCAAAAACATATATGTCAACATTAGCTTCTTTTTGTTAGTTTCTCTACCTAAGAACATTGCATCTCATTCATCTCTTTATTTTATTTCATGTTAAGATATAAACATATTGGTAACTTTTTCATTGATATATACAATTACGTGATCATGTAAGTGCCATAAATCCACAACAAAAGTCATAGATATTTTAATTTTGTCTAAGAATAATAGTAACAAAAATAATTCATTTTTACAAATAGGTTTGCAAAATAAATTAAAAAATATATAAACAGAAAGAATATTCATTTAATTATCAAAACTACTACATTTATACACTAAAACCTTGATACCATACCTTTCTCTAATTAACACTACTTACATTGCAAAAGCATGGTCAACCAAAAGTTTTTTAAGGGATAGTTTCCATGTAAATGTTATTTCAATAATTACGGATATTAAGAAGAAAGAATGTTACTTTAGTTGGTGCAAAAAGTTGCTTTAGTCAATGTAACCACACCCTTCTTTCACTACACAAAACAAACAATACTACAAAACCTTTGATCTTAAATCAACCTACATGAAAAAAATTATTCAAAAAAAATACAAACCTAGAACCCATCACAAATCCCTTGTGTTAATGTTCAAATTAAACCTAATATCTTCAGTTTTCACTCAACATTGAAGAAAACTAAGAAAATTAGTTATTGGTAATAATTTCTCTCCATATATATGTATGCACATCACAAAAATGGCACAAACATTTTCCTCTTAATATACTCATCCATTGTGCTAGATTAAGAAATAATAGTGTTAACAATATTCAAAAATCATAGGTGGTGTTGCTTATGATTTTAGTAAGAAATCATACCTATTTCAACTTTTGTTTATTTTTATGTCCTGTTCTCTTCAATTGTGAATGTTACAAAAATGACAAAGTAAAATTAATAAAGTTAATGTAACACCCCCTTCTTTTCATTCCTATTCATATGGCATATAGTGCATTGAAATTGTCGAAAAGGTAAAAAATTAACGCTCTCTTATAGTGAAGCGAAGTTTTCATTTGTCCAAAAGATATATGAAAAGTAACCACATAAATAGTAATAACTAAAATAGTTTTTTTTTAAAAAAAAAAAAATTGTTATGCATTTTAATAAAAATAATACTTTAGATTATGTAGAAAAAAATTAACATAATAATGGATTAAACTTCAAATATATTATGCCCCACCAAAAAATCATTGCCTCGACTATACTCTCTGGAACCGCTATTACTATATCATAATTACCTGAAAAATAATAATCCCACAAATGGGTGAGCATACCACATTACTCAATAAGATAATATAATACTTAAATAAACAAAAAAAGCATGTTACATGAATCTCTACTTATTTTGGTCATTTCAAACAATCACATACATATGGTTAAATGCATGTCAATATATCAATGTACATGTATAGACACGCATATGCTCAATGATATACATAAGATATCATGCTATATCATCCAGAACTCTAAACACTATCTCAGCTATGAATTATGTATAAATAGTCCCAATCAAAGCAATACCCCTCATAACATACCATACCACAAACTATGCAGTCTCAAACAATATGTATTCTAAATGAATAACTTCATCACTTGTGTTCGTTTAATTCGTATTTCTATTCTTATCAACGAATACTTACATGACCATATAAAATCAATATATTGATATACTTATAGATATCAACTAAATGTTTCACCCACATAAAGAGGAACTGATCGGAATCCGATATGACCACACAATTTCAACCACACACTTGGTCTAGAATAACCATACTATTCTAGGCACACAATAAATATTCACATAAGACAGAAATATCTCAATAATCTATATATACACAAGCGAGGGTATTAATCATAACGATAACACTTCTCTATACCCTTTCCACTCCCAAAAGGTTAATGCTAGTAATTTATGGCATTTACATGTGATCGATCATACTTAGAGATATCATGGATCATAGTTGTTACTCTAGCCCGCAAGGCCATTTGGAAGACAGTTGTGGATTCAACCTACCCTTCAGGGTGCCACAATCTTAATATCACATCTTAATTATAAGCTGGCTTACAAACCCAGTAGAGGTGCAAGAGAATATACATGTCTAATCCACATATCCCAATCATCTCAATATTAATTCATTACTAGTCTATTTTATCAAATATCCATATTATCTCTTTACTCTTACTATATCAAGACAACTTGACAGTTATACCATAATCACAAATACATGTCCATAATTCCTTATTCCATACTAGGGATTCTTTCACCTGCATAAACCATAACTATACCACTATAGGGACACATATCAATCCAATCCTAGTCATCTACTCGGCACAATAATAATAACAAATATAAACTAATAACATCATTCCTACACCATCCCATAACATATTCCACGCTATTATATCCTTACAATATCCTTAAGCATTTCACGTACTCTTTAATCTATTATAAACTCACATGTTTTCCTTTCGTTTCACAGGCATACCAATGGGCCAGACAAGACTCTATATACTTGAAGTGAGGCGGCCTAAATATTGCCTAATCCATTAACTTATTTGAATTCTAATTTTCTTTTTCAAGCTGATATTGGCTTTCTTTTTCTGTAAGGTTAAGTTCTCTTTTAAAGAATTGAAACTTGTCAAGGTATAATTGGACTTCAACCGTTACTGCAATTCACAATCATAACAAAATCCGATTGTGACTACTAATAAGGATAACCCTAGATCCTCCTCTACATATGAAAACCATAACATAAAGGGAAGGTCACAAAAGATTGTATGAATAGCGATTCTTATAAAAATTCGGCAAGGGTTCGTCTATACATATAAGCTACCCTACCTACAAAGAAAAATTAGGACAGTCCCAATTCCAAATAAAACACAGGGTGTTATTACCTCATCGTTATTCACACAAACACAAGTAACTCTTAACAGATAGAGATATTCTATCATGCAGTTTGAATATAGTAGGAACACAAATTTATTTTCTTATAGACTGGTCATAATTAAGTAAATTATGAATCGTGGCATGATATTCACCACACACTCCAATATGTATATATATATATAATGGTCCTTCGCCCACTCCGGAGTCCTTCAGACCAGTAGAATAAATAGTTATACCATGGGTTCGACATACCCCTCAGACCATGGTTTTATTATCATTTCTCAATTGCTGTGGGTTCAACATACCCCGAAGGGCATCACAGTCTTACTACTGATTCTGGGCTGCTGTGGGTTTAACATACCCCGTAGGGCACCACAATTTTATTATTGATTCTGGGCTATTGTGGGTTTAACATACCCCGTAAGGAACCACAATCTTATTATCGATTCTGTTCCATCCTGAGCGACTCTACTAGTGTGAAGGAAACTACTGATCTATAATTATCCTAATTATACTACTTATCCATACAGATTTATTCTCAATCGACTCAATCCTAACAAAATGACCTCTTTGCCCACACTAATCAAAAGGGCAAGTTAATAATTTTATAATGGGCAATATAATTACCTATGAAACACATTTACCAGTCCTTATCTCCTAAAAAGACTTCATACGCATGGGTCTATCGTAAAACTAGCAGTCCTTAGTCACGAAAACATATTCCAATCTGACATATAAATACACCATCGTAAAACTAGTAGTACTTAGTCACGAAAACATATTCCAATCCAATATATAAACACATTATAACACTATCAAGATAAAGGTACAGGAATATATTATAATTCAAGCACATGGATACACTATATCACTATCAATACAAATTCACAAAAGTATATTCCAATTGGTTATCATATAATGTATCAATACACGCAATCCCAACATGTCATCACAAGTCAAACTATACTCAATACCTTGCTATGGCACAATAATTACAATAGACTAACATATACACACATGTCCATCCAAACAGCATTACAAAACCATCAAGTGCAGCATCTGGTCAATTATCCAATCACACGGGTATAATTATATATGCATATACAAGCGTACCTACCATATGAATATATATATATATATATATATATACATACAAACATGGGATATACAATACCATATAAGTATTTTAGAATACCTCATATGGCATTATAGGTTGACGAGGATGGTATTACGCTTATAACTACATATATATATATATATAACGAATACTAACACTTCTAATTGCACAATTATGCCCATTCTCCATCAATAGGACTTTTTTACAATTCAAACCAATGTTATGATATACATTCATATAATTATAGGCATTATAAGTATTAAAGTCTATTTTTTTCACAATTTAAATATCATATTATCTTACCTCTAGGCACCCTGTGCCCATGCAAATGACGAAAAGCTGTCTCGGAGGGGATACACACGTCCCAAATACTCCTTTACGCGCTACGGGCATCAATGTTTTATGCTTTAAAAGGAAAATACTTCATTTTTATTTTTTTAAAATAAGATTTTATTACCTTGATCCATAAAAGCTTTATTCAAGAAAAAAAAAAAGTATTAAATTGAATAAAATAAATCAATAATTAAAAATTAGTCCTTTTTTTAATGAAAAAAATTACATTAAAAAATTTCGTCCGTATATTAAAATAAATAAAAGCATATATCCATTCTCAAGTATATATACAAAAAGGTTATGCCAACTATTAAAAAAATCAAGGCAAAAAGCAAATAGAAATCAAATCAAGACAAAGATTTATGAAAAAAAAATCTATGAAGATTCAAAAGAAAAACCATGAGAGAGAGAAGAGTCTCTGATTTTAGTAGCATAATGAAGGGATTACAAAGAGGCAAAACAAATCTATTAAATTTAGAATTATTCTAAATGTATGAAAACTCAAAACACCTCTGATGGCTAACCTTTTAAACCTTATATCACAACTTGATATATTATATTTTTGCATATCCACTCGAGCAAAAGTTTGGTGCCAGTCAAGCCAACTTCCCATATAATATGACCGTCCGAGCACTAATCAAGCATTATGCTTTTTGTTCTTAATCACTCGAGTATTAGTTGTGAGTTAGTAAAGCGCTGAGCTTTAGTGCACTATTCACAGTACTCTTCAAATTTAGTATTCATAAGTACTTTACATATGCACTAATTTTCAAATATGTGTCATTAAATTCAACAATTCTCTACCTTGACACATATTTGCCCCCATCTCTTTGCCACTCCCCTAAAGGTTCATCAAATGTTACAAACACAAATCAAATCAAAACAATGCTTGAACTTAGCCATAAGAACTGCTTTCATTAACATGTCAATTAGATTCTCATGCATGAACATCTTTTTTACTATAATAGAACCCTCTATAACCACATCTCTAATAAACTAGAACCTGACATTAATATGTTGTTCTTTCATAAAACATCTTATTTTTAGTTAAATGAATGGCTTTTTTACTATCACAATGCACAACTATCTGTTGTTGTGACAAACCAAGATCATTTATAGGACCTTTTAACCACAAGGCTTCCTTCACTATTTTTGTAATAGTCATATATTCTGCCTCTATTGTAGATAATACTACTATTGCCTACAACATTGTCTTCTAACTAATGACATAACCACATAAAGTAAGCATATAATCTATGAAAGATCTCTTTTTTTTTAAATCTCCTAAATAATCAAAATCTATATATCTTGCTAACTTAGTCATACTGGATGTTGCCTTATTGAATATGAGTCCTACATGACTAGTACCCCTTAAATACTACAATACCTACTTCATAACATTCTAATATTCCTTTGTAGGATAAGCCATATACTTACTCACTACACTCATAGTATGAGATAAGTCAAGCTTAGTACAAGTCATAACATATACAAGACTGCATTAAAATAAGGAACATATCTTATGTATTCTACCTTATCCTTTGTCTTAGATGATAAATCTGCAATTAACCTGAAGTGTGTTGCCAATATTATACTAATAGGCTTACAGTTACTCATATTAAATTTACCAAGAACTTTCTCAACATAACCCTGTTGTAATAAGGACAAAGTTTTTAATCTCATATCTTTGTGAATCTTTATATCTAAAATCTTCTTCATTACACCCAACTCCTTCATCTCAAACTCATCACTCAGCTATTCCTTTAACAAATCAATATCCAACATGTTCTTAACAACTATCAATATATCATCAACATACAATAGTAGATAAATGTAACTATCATCACAAAGTCTTTTATAGTACACACAACTATCATAAACACTTCTTGTGTATCCATAATCAAGTATGAAATTGATAAATCTTTTATACCATTATCTAAAAGATTACTTTAAACCATACAAGGATTTCTTAAGAAAATAAACTTGACTTTGTTTATTTGGCGAGATAAAACCCTCTAGTTGTCTAATGTAAATTTGTTCCTTTAATGTACCATGCAAAAATGATGTTTTTGCATCCAACTACTCAAGATAAAGATTATAAATAACCATAGCTAGCAACGTTCTAATAGAATTGTGTTTTACAACTAGAAAAAATAATATTTGAAGTCAGTTCTCTTCTATTGCGTATACCACTTAGCTATAAGATGTGCTTTATATCTAGGAGGTTTAACTTTTGATAACCCTTTTTTTTTTTGTAAACACATTTGCATCCTATTACCCATTGTCTCTTAAGCAATGTTATTAATTACTATGTCTGATTCTTTTGTAAGGACTCTATCTCCCCACTTATAACACCTGTCTACTATTTATCTTCTGGATAAGACATCGCTTCCTTGATAAAATAAGGTCTTAGATGCTTACTATCTCAACCATAGACAATGCATATGAAACCATATCAGTGTAATCATAACACTTGGGTGATCAAATCTATCACCTTGGCCTTTCAGTTGCAATGTTATCTTGCTGTTTTTATACATCCTCAACATCCTATCCCTTTTCATATTGTGAACCATATTCATTAACACTTTGCACATTATTTGTCATTTGTTCTATAAACTATTGTACTTTTGGAGCTTTTACCTTAGGCTCCTCTTGTTCACTAATACTATAGTATTTTCTAGTTATTGATTCACCGTATTGACAATCCATTATGGCAAACTCTTTAAATATAACATCCTTACTTATCATAAAACTTGGAAACTTTGAATCTATGCACCATAGTCTATACCCTTTCGCTTCATATGCATAACCTAGAAATATGCATTTCTTTGCCCTCAATTCAAGTTTACCATCATTAACATGAACATATGTAGAATAATTAAATACTTTCAAGTAAGTATAATTAACAAGTGTACCAAACCATACCTTAAAAGGAGTCTTACACTCAATAGTCATAAACAAAGACTTATTCACTAAAGAATATGTTGTATTTACTACCTCATCCTAAAATACATTTGACAGATTTAAGTAAGAAAGCATAGAGTGAGCATTCTCCAACAATGTTTAATTCATAAATTCTATAACCTTATTCTATTATGGTATCTCCACAAAATTGTGGTGTATTACTATTCTTTCCTTGTTGCAAAACTCATTAAACTTAAAATTGTAATATTTTAACATTATTAGTTCTTAGACACTTGAGTTGTACAACTATATGTTTCTCAATCAACGTCTTCTACTACTTAAATGTATAGAATGTTCCATCGTTGATCTTCAGAAAATAGACTCAAACCATCTTAGAGTAATCATCAATAATGGTCACAAAATATCGACCACTAGCTCTTGAAGCAACTATATATGAACCTTATAAGTCTAAATACATATAATCTAATGTGTTAGTTGCTAAAAATATCCATGCAAACCTAAATGCAAGTTATTGTAAATAAATAATATAATAATATATAAGTATCATTATCACAAAAATTAATTATTTACAATCAAACTATCAATTTATACTATCTTAATTTTATCTAAATAACTTAAATAATGAGATAATTTATGTTAAAATTCACTACGCATTAAACTAAAATAAATAAATATAAAGTTAAGAGTAAGCAGAAAGAGACAATTCCAAAGCATCTAATTTTTGCAAAACTAACCCACTAAGAACTCCATCTATTCTCAATAATCAAAATTAAATTCATGGTTAATAATTAAAAGCATCATAATTATTAGTTAGTTTTTTTGGAGTTATAAAAAAAAATATTTTAGGATATTAATTCACTATATTTTTATGTGAATTAGGATAGTTAGAAACATATTAATCACAATAGTTTTGCATAACAATTACATAAAACATATAAGTATATTCTTATCTTACATAAACCTTATGGCATTCAACATAAGAACTAAATCATAAATCTTCATTTTTAGGATTTTATTATGAACTCCAAGGCATCTAAATAGTGGTCAATTATCTAAAACATTAAAAATAGTGCTGAACACTCAACCCATAAATACAAATTTTGATTATTTTAAATAAATAAAAGTCATAACATTATAATTGGCCACAACATAACCTTAAAAGATAAATTTACTTCATAATTAAAGAAAATAACATCATATTTATTATATTGAACATCTTTATATTGCAAGTCGAGATGATGAGATTTTTTCTCTTTTCTTCAAGCTATTCAAGTCTTCTTCTTTTTTCTCTTTTTCTTCTCCTTTTATGGCTCTTTTGGTGGCTCTTTCTTTTCAACCTTAAAATGACCTATTTATATCATTATTAAAGAAAAAAAAATTTTTTAATCCTTATTTTATGTTTTCCAAATTTACGACCTAACACTACGACATTGGCTTTTAGCACTGCAAACTTAAGGCAATTGTTTTCAATTTTATAAAATTGCTATAGTAGTGTTACTATAACATAGCACTGCTCATGGTTGCTATATTTTCACCGTGGTTATGGCAACTTAAAGTCGTGGTGATAGTGGTTTTATTCAACATCTTACCATGTGCCCCAAAACTTATTTTTTACTCTAAAACTTATTCCTTTATAAATTTATTTTCTACTACATAAAAATAAATAAAATAAATAAAAGCATACCAAAAAAAAATAAATAAAAAGATAAAATAGCAAAATATTAATAGCAAAAGTATGGTAAAATCATATAAAAATAATGCACATCATTGCCTTTAGTCTTGTGGATTACCTTATGGAATTTCACTCTAATTTACTTTCCTAAAACACACTGCTCACAAAATTTGAGATTGACCATCTTTTCTTTGCCAACTATATATCATTTTCTCAATTCTGACAAGCCCTTTTCACTCATGTGCCTAGTTTCATATGCCATAATTGGTTGCTATCCATGTCGTTACTCCTAACAATTACTAAAGTCATACCTAGAACAATTGTTCCCCGAAAAGTATATAAACCACCATGTAGACTACTCTTCATGTAAAACATTAAGCCTTTTACAATATTCAAAACTACATTGTCTCCATGAAATTTAAATCCCCTTGAATTCAAAGTGCTAAGGAAAATCAAGATCTTTTTTAATTCTAGAACATGCCAACAATCCAATTTCTTAACTACACCATTAAACATTTTACTTTGTATAGTTACTTCAATTACTTGTAAGGCATGATCGTAACCAAGATATACTTTGCCACTCATTTGTGAGTAAGTGACTAAACAATATCTATGAAAACACATGTGAAATATGGCATTTGAATCCATAATCCATTAATCCTTCCATTATTCAATAGAAACATACAACACTTGACTAGCATTATCTATACTATCGTCCTCTAAAGTTTCAATGATTACATTTGTGAAACTATTAATATATTTTCTCTTTACATTTCTATGAGGACAAACCTTTTTTAAATGACCTCATCATATGTAAAACAACATAGCTTTTTCGACCTAGATTTCAATATAGCCTTATTGTTTTTCTTATCAAAATTCTCCTTGACACCAATTCTTCACCTTTAACATGTTTACTATCCAAAATTTGTTTCTTTAGCATTTTAGATTTAGTGCACTAGACACATCTATCATGATAATCGACTCTTTTCTATATAACAAAGTATCAACAAATGAATTATATGATGGTAGCAATGAACAGAACACAAGCATTGCTTAATCCTCAACAGAAACTATAAAGCCTATATTCTTCATATCCATAATTACACAATTAAATTTGTCTTAAGTACAACTTCACAGATGTTCCCTCTTTTATTTTTAAAGAATAATTTTTTTTTTCAAATACAATTAATTAGTCATAGACTTACCAACATATAGCTCTTCTAATCTTTTTCATGCCTCTGAAGATTTATTTTATTTGTAATTTATCATAGCATATCTTTGGTTACTAATATTTGCATTGCATTTACAACTTGCTCTTCCAAATCAACCTTTTTTTCCTCCTTCGTTATCCCTTGGATATTTATTTTCTATCACCTTCCATAACCTTCAAATCTCAAATACACCCGAAACTGAATCTTTCATAAACTAAAGTTAATTTTAACATCAAACTTCTCCAAATAGTATTTCATTAAAGAACACATGACGAAAAACTTAGTTTGTAGAACAACCCTGGCTTTGATACCAATTTGCTATGAAAATCAAGCTAGAAAATAAATACAAATTAAATCAAGACCAAGATTATGTGAAAACCCTTTGAAAATTCAAAGAAAAAGCCATAAGAGATAAAAGTGCTTTCAATTTTATTAGCACAATGAAGAAATTGCAAAGATGGAAAACAACACTATTAAACTCTAAGTTATTATAAATGTATGAAAACTTAAAACCCCTCTGATGGTTGCCTTCTTAAATCTTATATTAGGACTTGATGTATTTATATTTTCGCATGTTTGCTAAAGTAAGAGTTAAGCACGAGTCAAGAGAACTTCTCATATAACATGGCTGCTCAGGCACTGATTAAATGCTAGGTAGGCATTAGGTTTCTAGTTCTTAGTCACTCGAGCGTTTGTTGACTGCTAGTTAGGCATTGAGCTTTTGGGCACTGTTCATGATACTACTCATTACACTATTTATGAGTACTATTTACTACACTGTCAATGAATATTGTTTATATGTACTAATTTTTGAATATAAATAGTAAATTCAACACTAAAAATAGAGCACTAAAGGCAAACTTAGTTAGCTAACTCCTTTTACAGTAAGCTTTACTTATCATAAAGAGTTTGGCAATATCTTTAAACAAAGTGAGAATATCTTCTTCGTAGTTTTTATCTCTAGCAACATATAGCTTGTAGGATATTTGGAGGTGGTGTTTTATTGCTCATTTGAAAGTCCTTTGGGTATCAGAATGAGATAGAAATATGATATATAGTAAGGCCTGTTAAGAGGTTATCATGTTTTATTTTAATTTGTTTATTTTAATTAACTTCCTATCCAATGAACAATTTAAACAATGTCAAATGATATTTCTTTTATAATAAACCTTGTCTAAAGTTGTCTTTTTTTTTCATAAGTTTTGAATGAGGTATATAAGAGTAGGCAATCAGTTTGAGTCCAAATTTCAAACCAATCTAAAATTATTGGTTTTGATTTGAATCAAATCAATTCAAACTAATAAATCAAATTGATAAGTGTTGGTTTGATTTAGTTTGATCAACGAATTGGACTAAATGGGAAAAAAAAAGGTTAATTTTAATTTTATTAGCCCTTAACTAAAAAATGAAAGCTATTTCTAATTATATTATTATTTTATTAATTTTTAAAAAATTTATATTAATTAATATATATTTAATAGGTTCGATTTATGCAATTTAGTTGAAGACTAATCAAAAACTATCATATTGTAATATACCATATTAGTTATTGTCGATCATTGTTTATTATACATATAATGTTTATTTCACAATTTTTGAGATTTTTATAATAAGATAATTTTTTAGTTTTCTTAGTCTTATTAGACAATGTGCTTGTTCATAATTATCTAAAAAACTTATTTTAGGATATATTTTAAAAATAAAAGGCAAAAAGAATATTTGGCCAAACAGAGTCCTATTAAGGAAAAGATTTTTCTTATTTAGGAATATATATTCTTATTTGATTTAAGAAATAATTCACACACAACTAAAGTTATATTTGTGCTATATATGTGTGTGTTTGTGTGTGTGTTATTTTATTTTATGCAATAGCTAAAAGAGAGTCTATTAATGCCAAAAGTAAAGAGAGACTGCCGCATATTTTCTTGTTTCCTTCTCTTTTATTTTTCAAATTGTTCATATCATTCTTGTGAGCCCAAAAAAAAAAAAAAAATTAGTGGATATTATAAGTTTATAATACCTAGTTTTATAAATTTAGAGAAAAGTGATCTAAGTGTTGTCAAGATAAACGCCTGTGCTTGTTGAAGAGAATTCAACGGCGACTAGCAAGAAAATCTTACTAGATTAAGTTGAAAGGAGTTTAACAAATTAAGGTAAGGAAATCTCGTTGAATAAGACTATCTAAAAAAATTTAAGAGCACGATGACAAATATAAGCGAGAATTTTTATTGTATTTAAATCCATTAATATTTATAATCATTATTTTTTAAGTGAATTATTTTTCTTTAGGCGTGGTCTTATAGATGAAAAATCAAAAAAATTCAAACCATGTTAAAATTCTATAATCTTCTTTATTATTTTGCATTGTCTTGACTTAATTAATTAGCCATAATTAGTTAAAATTAATAAAATTTAACGTAAACAAATCTATCAGATTCAATTTACTTTAGATGTCCTTGATATTATATTTCATGGCAACCCTTTTTTCTAACATACCTAGAACACACCATATTTGGACTCAATTTGAAAATTTGCCTTTTAAAATAAAGTTTTTTTGAAAAGACATTGTTGGAGGTTTTATTTTTATTTTTTCTCAAAAAAAATGCTTCAATTGTCTTTTAATATAATATATATATATATATATGTATGTATGTCTATCAATTTTACCTGACTATTACAAAATAAAATGGATATTCTTTTTATTATTTAATAGTGTTGTTGGTTGATGCTAAGTTCAGAATTTAAAATGTTATGCTATCAAGCCACAGGAAAAGCACCTCAATCTATGACTAAGAGGAATCATGTTCTCAAATTTACTGCACTTTGACAAGCTTCGTGTTTATTTAAATTGCACAATGAGAAACTTTAAACAATGAAATATATACATTTCGTGTATAAGAAGTACTCGAAAAGAATATTGCCAAGTTGAATTATGAAATAAAGTATGGAGCTATTGCGAGGTTAGCAAATGTAGTGAATTAATTAAGGAATCACACAAGTATTTTGAACCTTTCCTCAAGGGTCAAGGCTAGCTCATGTCATTCCTTTATCGCTTCTCATTTGTTTTAATCCAAGTTTTCGTACTATTTTAATTCAAACATTCCAATATCAAAGATTGAACAGTTGTCGATCAATCCAAAACGTATATTACAGAAATAAAAAAAAAAAAAAAAAAAAAAAAAGAGAAAATAAAATCCTGAGAGTTAATCAAATCCAAATCTTTTGTCTCAACGGCCCACTTCGATGATTGAATTCGTTATGGAAGGTTCGCCAGAGCTGACTGTTGGTGTAACTGTAGGCACATGATACATAGGAACAGGCATGTTCGCCGGAAGATTCGGCATTGCTGTTTCCGTATTAAGAACTTGAATTGCTTGTCTTATTGATGGCCTGAAATTACGATCAGGATGAGCACACCATAATCCTACAATCATCAAGCACTCTATTTGTCGCTCATCGAAATCCTTATCTAGTCTTTCATCAGCAGCCAAAAGAAGCTTTCCTTTTCCGTAAAGATCCCAAACCCATTCAACCAACCCCATCTCGGAATTTTCTTTCATAGGATCAACTGACTTTCTACCGGTAGCAATTTCTAAAGCAACTACTCCAAAGCTGAAAACGTCCGACTCTTTACTAGCTTTGCCTGTGCTTATGTATTCCGGAGCCATGTAGCCTAACGTTCCAGCCAACCCAGTTGTTTGAGGACCTAGTTCGTGGTCCATCAGGCGAGCTAAACCAAAATCACCAAGCTTTACATTAAAATTGGAATCTAGCATTACATTACTGGATTTAATATCCCGATGCACCACGCACTGTTCCCATTCTTCATGAAGATAGAGCAAAGCAGAGGCCAATCCCAGAGATATTTTGT
Source organism: Khaya senegalensis (assembly GCA_032402905.1). Lineage (NCBI taxonomy): Eukaryota > Viridiplantae > Streptophyta > Magnoliopsida > Sapindales > Meliaceae > Khaya > Khaya senegalensis. Next base: position 6,129,767 of record CP135532.1, read on the forward strand.
ACCTTACAGCCCAATTGAGAGTACTTCTTTTTCCGAAAAGGTGAGAATCAAGGCTACCATTGGGCATGAACTCGTAGACAAGCAGGAATTCACCTCTGTCATGACACCAACCTATGAGTTGCACCAGATTCCGATGCCTCAACTGGCTAATCGTCTTCACCTCGGTTATGTATTCTTTTTTCCCTTGTTTAGATCCCCTTGAAATTTTTTTGACGGCAACTGCTATATCTAAATTAATTAAGTAACCCCTGTAAACAGCACCAAATCCTCCTTCACCCAACTTCCTATTCTCCGAGAAGTTGTTAGTTGCAGAAGCAAGATCCTTGAAAGAAAATCTTCTTGGTCCTGCGCCTCTTTCAAGATCCTCATTAATAGAAGTTAAGTTATTTTTCTGTGCAGAGTTTCTTTTCTTTCGTTTCCTCCTCCGCAAAAATACAAGTCCCACTATCACTCCAGCTATCAACAGAACGCCAACTGAAACCGTGACAGCAACTATCATTCTGATTTCTTTTGTATCGAGTCCATTTTTCCCCTTTATATCCAAACTTGAATTGAACTCCCATGATTCAAGTACATGACGCTCTATATTCTGTCCTGTAGCAGCTGAAAAACCAACTGTAACCCACTGTGGCAGAACTTTCATCAGATCAATTATGTAAAATAAACTATTATTCTCACGGACATCAGAGGTGTCTCGGTAGGTCCAAGACACACTCAAATTCCTAGTGGCAGAATCGTAAGTAATCCTCACATCAGCAGTATCTCCGCTGTGAATACTAGCATTCCAGGAAGTGTGAACGGCTGATGCAATTGAGTTATTGTTGATCCCCACATGGTTTGGAGCATCAGGAGGATCCCATTCAGGGTTGAAGAAAGAGTCAAACTCCACAAGGACAATATGATTCGAAGAAGAGTAAGCAGTTGTGGTATTAAACAAGCCTAAAAAGCCACCAGCTGAATTCGGAGGAATCTGAAATCCAACAGGAGCTAGAAAAAATGCAAGCCCGTGGCCGTAAGCTTCCCGGCCCTCTGTGTCGATTGTGAAGGAGAATTTGGTGCTGAAGTCGGATACCTTTCCAGTATCAGAATCCCACAGCGGCACTCTTTCAGCATAAGTTGCCCAACCAACACGGCATAGATACTGGTAGTCTTTAATCAATTGAACGGCTCCAACCGAAGTAACTGCATCTCCTTGATAGAGTATGTTTTTTGTATTCGAGTCAAACCGAGGCATCTGAAAGTAAACTGAACTGGAAAAGGGAAGAAGAACGAGAAAGTAAATGAAGAAAGGAAAATTGACGAAGCCATAAATGAAGCTGGCCATGGCAACAGAAGAAGGTATGAGATGAAGCAGAGGAAGAGGTGCAGCGTGACAGGGGAAGTCGATAAACTTTAAATAATGATGCTAGCATTAGTCTATGTCTTGAATTCTTGATGTTCAAGTTTCAACTACCAGCTAAAATTTACATCCAAGAAATTTCACTGAAGATTGATCATATCTCCGAGACAAATCATTGAAAAGGATTCATACCCCAGAGAATATAGAAAAAGACTTCGACTACTAATCTTTCTTACAAAGTAACGTCAGCGTTGGAATGAAGCATAATAAGCAGATTTTGTTATGACCAGATCAAACTATAGTTGATATGACAACCTTGGGCATTTAATAAACTTGCGTGTCCGCTTACGATTGAAACCGGCTGACCAATATAATAAGTTTTATTTTAATAATAAAATAAATGATAGTCCATCCAATTTCATTAGGGTTGAACTGAAAAAATACCAAATCAAATCTATAATAATCATCCATTTCGACTCATTTTCATTCATAATGAAAAAAGAATGTTTAATAGAAAGATTTGATTCAATTTATAATTTTAAAAATTTAAATAAAAAATTGAACCAAAAAAATTAGTTCATTTTTGTTACATGTATTGTTTGACATTTTTTCTAATTCTAATTTTAAAAAAATAATAATAGATCGCACTAAACAACACCTACCTTTAATACGCACCTTAAGTCAAATTAAACTAAATAAACCTCAGAGATAAATTGAAACTTGTTAATATAAAGAAAAATAGATTAACTAAATTATTGAGTTCTTTCAACTAAATAGATATGTTTTAAAATAACATAAGCGTAGCACAGTGGATAGAATTAGATTGCACTTCTTATCAAATTTAATAATTATTATCTCTTTGTGATAATATATTACAGAATATTTATAATTATTACTGTATTATTTAATTTTAAGATATAATAATAATAATAATTGAATTATTTAATAAATATTTCCTTCTATTTATTTATTTCAACTTTGCATGTTGGTTATGAATAATAATCATACACGTCATTCAGCTCTATCCGGCCGAAACCATAATCAAATTTTGAGTGACCAAATCGAGGCCAAAAAATATACCGGGACATGGGTTTCAAAAAAGTATGTACTCTTGGCCTTTTACCAGTGGCATACAAATTTTTTTCATATTTACTTAAAATATATACTATAATTGCTGAGTTATTTTCTGTCAGAAAAATGATGATGGAACGGCTGTAAAATTGAGGCGGGCTATCATTTATTTGCAGCCTTTGTTTCAATTTAAATGTTTATACTCAACAACACAAGCAATTGAACCAACCAAACCACTAGATCTTGTTGGATGATGTTATCCAAAAGTGGTCATGTCACTCGAGGCAAAGTTTTTGGATCAAGAGTTAAATTTTAAAAGTGCGTTTGACCATGCTCTACTAATTCAGGGGGTGAATCAACACTACTCAAAACATTTGATTAAATTAAGTCAGAGTTGTTATTATCATTATTATTACTATTATTGTTATTATTAATTTTGATGATTATTTTCGTGGTAGCTAGTTGACTTTGAGTACTTCTCAATATAACTTCAAGTGATAGTAGTGCTAAAGTTATTATTGTGTAGATTGTACAGAATATAATTACAATTGGGTGACAACTTGTCGGACCGAAATGAAGGATATATCTCTTTCAAAAATTTGCAAGAACCCATTGAACGACTAAATGAAAATAATAATAATTATAATCGATGGATCATCACTTATTTTTCATTGAATAAATCTAATGGTTATTATATTATTTAATGTATTTATATTTTAAATTAATAACATTCTAATAAATTTATATTTTAATTTATAATAAACTAAATGACAATAATAATAATAATAATAATAAATATATTAGGATCTTGGAAGTCATTTATTTTCCGTAAGGATTTCGACCTTGGGTAGGTGTCAATTGTGAATGAGAAATTTGTGCTGAAGTCAGTAAGCTTTCCTGTATCAGAGTCCCAGATTGGCACCCTCTCGGCATGAGTGGCCCAACCAACACGACACAAATAATTGTATTTGTTAATCAGTTCAATGGATCCAACTGAAGGAACTGCATCTCCCTGATAGAGTACCTTGTTTACATTGGGATCAAAACGAGGCATCCGAAAGTGAACTGAACTGGCAGAGGGAAGAAGAGCGATTCTTAAAATGAAGAATGGCAAACAAAGGAACTCATGTCTGGCTGGCCATGGCAACAGAGAAAAGAGGGAATGAAGTGGAGGACATCAATTGCAGGCCAGGGATACTAGTTGACATCAAATAGAGATGCTAGCACTTGACGTTGAAGTTTCAACAACCAAATGGAACCCTACGCCTAGAAAATATATAGAAAGACTTTGTTTGCAAATTTATTGCCAGCAAAGAAGCGTCAGCGTTGAAACGAATCACAATAGACAATTACATAGTGATAAACCCTGGACAATATATAGCGATCAATTCTGTCGTCTTATGTTGATAAATTCTAACCCGCACTATTCTCCAAATTGAAATACACAACACCAGTGGCCGATTCATTTTTCACCCATATTCAACCTCTTAGAGATAAATGCCAATGGGTAGAAAAATACTGACTGGCTCCTGGAACAAATTATAAACCGAAATTGTTAGGAACATTGTTATTGCCATAATTTCCTTGAATATTTGAGACAAGAAAAGCACAACCGAGCATAGAAGTATAAGCATTAATAATTCGTCATCCTTATTTGCTGGCATCTTCTGTTTGCTTTGGCCTCAGCTACGCGAAACAATAAAAAAAAAATTATGTCACACTGGCGATAACACCAACATCATTCAGCCGTCCTCAGCAAAATTAGTATATATCACTTTCACAATATATAAATTAAATACAGTTTATAGTCTGGTGCTTACGTAGGAATGTGACAACGAATAACGATGATTTATGAGCCCAAACGGACATTACTAGCTAGGAAGCTCAAAATAATCCATGGCCCTAATGATTTGATATGTGCACTTAGATTCATCAATCTGCAGGTTATGCGGAAATATGCTGGAATCATTAGTATTCATTAGTGACTTCTAACATGTGAACTAGGGTCAACTGGCCGGAAGAGTGCTTTATTTCCTCTTTTCTGAAAACATTTCACTTTTTAAGAAGAGCAAGTTTTGCTCTTTTAATTTTCTATAATATACAATTTCTTATTTTTGGTATATCAATTAAACGAGACCAATTATAATTAATGTTTTATTTTAATCTTTCATTTCATATTTTAAAGATAAAGATTCTTTTTTAATTTTTTGTATTTTTTATTTTAAGAATTTAGTAACATAAAAATATAAAAAATAATAAAAAATTTAAATTTTATTTTTATTAAATTTTTTAATTTTTTAATATTTTAATAAATAAAAATTAATAAAATAAAAAAAATTAAGAGAATTACAATATATTATTTAGGGAATAATATTATCACTACTACGCATTTTAAATGAACCCAACCTACTATTTTGTTAGGATATAATTCAATTGATTGTAGAAAATAGATCAGATATGATGGGATATCCAGCCCTAATTCAGAGGAACTGCAACCAAATATGGTAGACTGGGGCTGGGCTTTTAGACCTTTCTAACATAAAGAGTCCAGTTAAAAGTAATAACATAGGTTATATACTTTTTAATTAATTCTGCTTGGCAAAATTGTGCCAACCCAGAAATTTAACTGATCGACCCACATCAAGGCTTCAAACAGTTATGGATCGTTCTGTAGAACTGAGTGATGCTGCAGGCACACAATACACAGGGACGGCCATATTCTCAAGAGATTTTGGCAATGGAGCTTCGAAATTTAGTACTTGAATCGCTTGCCTATTTCAAGGTCTCAGTGTGAAATCAGGGTTAGCGCACCGAAGTCTAAAAATCATCAAACACTCAATTTGCATCTCACCGAAACTATGCATTCTCTGATACATAGCCGAGAGAAGATCTCTGTCTCCATAAAGTTCCTCAACCCACTCAACCAAGGCTATTTTCGATTGTCGATTAAAAGGATCAATAGCCTTTTTGCCTCTAGCAATTTCTAAGGCTACAACACTGAATCTGTATATATGTTACTTTTTACTAGCAATACATGTTATCACATCTTATATCTTATATCATATAAAATATAAGTTGGTTTTAAATTTATCAAGGCAAATAGGTTGTACAATTTAATAAATTGGCATTCTACCGATGATATCTATACCTTATACTCTAATAAGGGATTGATATATGCTATGTGTGTCTTTCAAAGAATTATAAATGAGTAATATGAATTAATTGAGTCCATAGTTAATGGGTTTAGTAGAGAGTATCATATGATTGGGTAAATAAAATATATGTTAATTTTGAATTTATAAAAGTAAGTAGATAACACTATCTAATAAATTAGTCTTTTAAGTTGACTACAAGCTTCAACCTGTGACACTGTGTTTGTGTATTTCAAAGCCATGTAGCTTAAAGCTCTTACCAAGCCAATAGCTGTTTAGGGACCTCACTCGTGATTTATCAGCCTAGCTAGTCCAAAATCACAAAGCTTGTCACCAAAACTATAATCTAGCATTATATTGCTCCATTTGATAAGCAGAAGCACCACGCATTGATCACACTCTCCATTTAGATAAAGCAATGCAGATGCCAATTCGAGAGGTATCTTTTACTTGACTCCCCCTATGAGAGGATTCTTATTGACAAAAAGATGAGAATCCAATCTATTATTTAACACGAACTTGTAGACAAGTAGGAATTCACCTCTATCAAAACAATAGTCCATGAGTTGAACAAGATTTCCATGTCTCAATTGACTAATGGTTATTTTTTGTTCAATTATGTACTCCTTCCACCCCTATTTAGAACCTCTTGAAATTTTCTTCACAACAATTTGACAAGTCAACATTGTCTATTGCTCCACTCATTAAGCCATAATCCTTTCTCATTAATTCTTGACTGCATTTATATGGAAACAATCTTTTATTTATCTTGTAATTATTTGCAACATTCTTCATTCCAATATGTGTATATTTGGTCAATACCTAGGATTAGTTTCTATTTCTATTTTCAACAATTCACCTGTATAAAGCATTATACATCTCTGAATGAAACAAGTCAATAAGACATCTTTTTTATAATTGAAGTGTCTAATGTAAGTATACAATCTTAAGATATACTTTAAAATTAAAAAAAAAACTAAGTGTGGAAGTTATAGATTACTAACATCTCACTAATACTTTTGTTGACATGTATGAATGCTACCAAAACCTTCTAAACTGTCTAAATTCTCTCAAGATAATATTTAACAAGAATTTCGAGTTTAGAGATTTTAAAAAATTAAAACACTTTCCAATTTATAAAATTTTTTCTATTAAAAAATTCTTACATTTAATAAAGATTTTATAACTACTTAATACTGCAGTTACAAACTTTAAATTTAAAATTTGAAATTACAAAAATATAATAAAAAGTCAAAGGCCATAATTTGAATGTTACAAATTTTTTATTAATGAATTTATAACTTACATTCTATTACTTAACCCGCAAATTTCAAATTCTCATATACAAGAAATAACATATATAAATTATGACGATATATTATCAAAATTGACAACTTCTAAATTCTTTTATTCATTAATATTACTACATTACGGTTGTAGTAAGAAGTATCATACATTTATAAGATATGGAAGAGAGTTTAAAAGTTGTCAAAACATTATTTATTCATAAATAAACCCTATGTTTATTCTTAGTTTAATATAATGACTTTAATTTAATAAATAAATTTCATGATTATTCTAGGTTCAATATAAATTTATTTTCTTTGAAATAAATGTATACATTTTATTAAAAAATAAATAATCAAAATTTCATTAATTAATTTACATACTAAAACTAAGTCTCATATGAACTACATGATCCTTAAACTTTAATAATGGTAAGCTTTTTATTAAAATATCTACAATCATCAATTGAGTGCTAACGTGTTTAATGACCACTTTATTGTTCTTAATACGTTTTTTAATAGTTAAATACTTAATATCGATATGTTTATTTTGACTCTTACTTTTATAGTTCTTAACTAAAAATACAACATTTAAATTGTCATAATATATCTTTGATAGCCTAAAAATTAAATTCGCAAGTTTAAGCCAAAATATAAAACTCTTTAACCATATTTCATGAGAGGTAGCTTCAAAATACGAAATGAACCCAACCTCTATAGTAGAAATTACAATTAGTAATTGATTAGTGTTTCTTCAAGATACGGCTCCATTGACTAATATTAAAATATATCTAGATATTGATTTTTTAAAATCATCACAGTCAGCGAAGTCAGAATTTGAGTAGTTAACTACTTCCAAATTATAAATTCGTCTATATATAAGTATGTAATCTTTGATCCTTTGAAAGTACCTCAAATATTTCTTTACAGCTTATTTTTCTTAACAATTAATGCTATACTTGGAGAGCAATCTCTACATTTGGAAAATAATTTTTCATCTGAAATTTTTCTAAAATTTTTTTAATATAGTTTCCTCAAACAGACCTAAAATACTCTTATATTTGTCTTCATATATCTTAATGCCAATAACATAAAATATCAATGCTATATATGTCATATCAAAATTTTTAGAAATGAATTGTTTCATCTCGTATAGAAACTCTTTATCATTGGTCGCAAGTAATATATCATCCATCTATAAAATAAGAAAACAAATTTGCTCTCACTAACCTTCTGGTATATACATTAATTCATGATATTCTCTTTAAAATTAAATGAAGAAATAATTTTATAAAATTTTAAATACTACTGCTGGGAGGTTTGTTTCTATCCATATATAGATTTTTTAAATTTACAAAATAAATATTCACTATCACTAGAAAATAATTCTTCAAATCGTTTAATATAAACTTCTTCTTCTATATCTCCATTAAGAAATGTTGTTTAAAATTTATTTAATATAACTCTAATCAAAATAAGCTACTAATACCATAATTATATGGAAAGAATCATTATTATATACAAGACAAAATATTTCTGTGCAATTGATTCCTTCTTTTTAAGTGAATCTTTTGACAATAAATATAATCTTATATCTCTTAATATTGCTTAATAAATTCTTTTTTAATTTTAAAGATTTATTGACATCCAATGAATTTGAACCCTTTAAGCAACTCAACAAGATCCCAAAGTATATTTGTTGACGTAAAATTCATCTCATCTTTCATAATATTATACTATGAGTCAAATTGTTGATAACTCATAACTTATGAAAATATTTCCATATCATTTACTACTCTAATATTGTAGTTTAACTCTTATAAATACATAATATAATTACTAGAAATTAGTGATCTTTTTACTCTAATAGATTTTTTTAATGTTGTTTCAACATTTTTCTAAAAAGTATGTTGTACAATTGATTGTTCAACAACCTAATATACTAAAATATCACTAGTTTGTGAAATTGAATTATCATTTAATTAAATATCAACTATTGTTTAATCAATATCCATTTGTACATGAGGGATGTTGTTGATGGCAATCACTTTAGTATTTGAAGTAGACAATTCTAAATGATCATTCTTAAAAATTATGTTTTAATATCGATCCCTCCCACTGATCAAATTATTCTCAAGAAATTTTGGTATTTCTTAATTCTACAAATTTAATGCAATATCATGAATAATCAAATCTGTATCCCTTAAACATTTTAAAATATGTAACAAAATATCTACTAATAGTCTTACGATTTAATTTCTTCTCATATAGATTATAAACTCTTATTTCAGAAAAATAGCCCTAAATGCATATATGTTGCAAACTCAATTTTCAACTTTTTCATAACTACCTTAGTTGGAATTTAGTTTAATATATACACAACTGTTTTAAAAATTTCTATCCATAAGAACTTAGGAAGTTTAGAGTTGTTAAGTATACTTCGCACTATATTTAATAATATTCAATTTTTTTTATTGCACCATTCTGATCTGAATAATCAAGTATAGTTTATTGGGCAATAATCCTATACTTTTGAAGAAACTTCGCAAATAATTTAGGTGCTTATCCATTCGTTGTGTATCTACTATGATATTCATAACATCTATTAGATATCATGATCTTTATTTGCTTACCGCATTATTTTTTTTACTTTAATTTTGAATATTTTAAAAATATCTAATATTTCATTTTTAGTATTCAATTAATAAAAATAAATAAATCGTGAATAATTATCAATAAAAATGATAAAATACTTATGACCATATGAGTTTATATTGGGACTATAAATATCTATATGTATGATTTTTAATAAGTTCAAACTCCTCTTGATATCTTTTTTTGACTTATTGATATGTTTACCCTTTATACAATTTACACAAGTTTCAAAATCAGTAAAATCTAAAACACTAAGTGTTTTATTATTTACTAACCTTTTGATTCTTTCTATGAAAATATATCATAATCTTTGATGCTATAATATAGAAAAATTTTCATTCATAACACTTTTATTTACACCAATATGAGTATATAATGTGTTATAACAAGTATTATTTTGTAAATTAATATGAAAGAAACTATCAGACAATGTACCATTTTTAAAAAGATTAGATTTATAAGAAATTTTCACAAAAGAATATGAAAAATTGAAGGAATATCTATAGGGTACAAGTCTAGAAATAGAAATTAAATTTCAAATTCATTACTAAACTATTATTGAAAACTAAACTGCATGTCTCAATAGTATCTACAATTAAATTTACTGATTTCTAAAATGGATAAAACGCTCAGCTCCTACTAGTTTCTTCAAGTTTTGCAAACCTTATAAAACATTCATAATGTGGATTATAGAAACTAGAATCAATTCACTATGTGTTATGATAAACTTCAGCCATATTAGATTCATAACTTATAAGAGAAAAAAATACATTTATTAGTAAGTTATTGTTGAAATTTAATGCAATTTTTTTTCATATACCCCTTTTTCTTACAAAAAAAATATTTAGATTCTTTCTTTATTTTAACTTGGGCAAGTATTTTGCTTTTTCCTTTCTTCTTAATCTTTCCCTTCATTGTCATATATGCACTTTGAAAATTCACTCTTATCTCTGTGATCAACCTCTCTTCTTCTTGAATACACATGATTATCAATTTACTAATGGACCATTTATCTTTATGTGTGTTACAAGAAATTTTGAAAGGTTTATATGGTTGTTGAAGTGTATCCAAAATATAATGCACAAGAAAAAGTTTAAATATTGTTAAATCTAAAGTTTTTAATTGAGCCACAATGTCTCTTATCCTCTTTATGTGCTCTTGCACACCAGTGATGATGGTGAGTTTTATAGAAAAAATTTACATAATAAGAATATTAATTAGTGTTTTATCTAAAGACTTAAACTGCTTATCAATATTCTTCGTCATAATACAGACATCTTCATACTGAGCAACTAAACTACGTATACTAGTAAAAATTTTAGTCTTTATGAATATTATACTAAGGTAATTAGATCACTCTTAACGTTTATAAAATTTAATTTGTATTAGAGTGATAGCATCAATAATAAATGATGTTCGTATTTTCGTATAACATAATCTATATTATGCCATCATAAATATAACAATACTTTTTCTTTTCATATTTTATAATTATTTCCTACTAGTTCAAAAATATTTAAGTTGACATCAAATATATTTGTAAGTTATGATACTTTAAAAATACATACTTGTAATAAATTTTATTGAGGTTTAAATATTATCATATTTTATCATTATAAAATATGCATAAAATATAAATCACACAACATAAAATACTATCTGTAGGTTAAGTATTTTATTTAAATAAATTCACATATATTAATAATAAAACTATTATATTATATGTAATTTTTTAACTTCTATAAGTAAATTAAGAAAAATAATATAATATTTAATTCTAATTAATTATATAAATATAATTAAAATTCATATAGAATAAAATTTATCACATCTAATATAATTAATTATAATTAATATGTTAAATTATATGTGATTTTAAGT
>CP135532.1:6146017-6173977 GCA_032402905.1 Khaya senegalensis
AAATAAATAAATAATTTTTAATTTTTAAAATTAAATCAGTTCCTCGGTTCGGTTCCAATTCCTTAACCTTTAGAACCGGAACCTACCCTAAAAACGGTTCGAAACCGGTATTTTTAGGGTAGGTTCTAAACCCGGAACCGCTGCTCACCTCTAATAACTATTAACTAACTTCCATTGAAGTGACATAACTACTTTTATAATGATCAATTTTGACAATGAGTGTATGAGATATAACTTAAAAGTAAAAACTATTTTAATAAAGTTACGGGAATAAATAAATTATAATTTTATTTTATTTTTTTAAAATATAATGAAATAAAAGATCTGTTGAGATATATATCTAACAAATAATACAATAATGAGTTAGTATCATTTTTATGAAAATTAATTTATTATATCTTAAATACCAATTTATATTATTTTAGTTTTATAAAAATAAGTTGATTAAAGAGATTATTTATGTTAAAATAACTGAAAATTAAGTTAAAATAAGAAAAGATAAATATAAAATCAAATTGAGAGAATATTAAGGTATCTTAATTTATTGTGACTCTATCTATTCTTAATAATGAAAAATTAACTCATGATTGATAATTAAGAATTCTAATTATTTATTTACCTATTTTAGAGTGATAACGAAAATATTTTCAAATATCAATCCACTATATTTTTATATAAATTAAGATAGTCAAAAATTTATTAAGCATTTTAACTATATACAACAATTATAAAAAGCATACAAATATATTCTTATCTTATAATAACTTTATGGCATTGAACACAATAACTCATCAAAAATCTCCTTATTTTGGTTTTATTTTGAATTTCAAATCATTTAAAAAATGGGAAATCATCTAGGAGCATTATTAACAATGCATAACACTCAACCAATGAAAATAAATTTAAATTAAATTAATAAAAATTTTAACATCATAATTGACTAAATAATAATCTTGGAGGATAAGTTGATCATAAAAGAAAATAGCATTCCACTCATTACATTAAACATTCTTAACATAGAAAACTAAAAATAAGATAAAGATAAGAACTAATTTTTAAGTTAGAATGAAGAATTTACTATTTTTTCAAGTTTTAAGCTAAGAACTAATTTTCAAGTTAGAATGAAGATTTCACCATTTTTTCAAGCTTTTCAAGTTCTTGCCCCTTGTTTTTTCTTCTCTTCTGTTCTTTTCTCTCCCAATCATTCTCCCTTTTATTTAGAGACTGCAGTTTTGCTTATATACTCATAAATTCACTAGTATCCATTCATTATGGGATGAATTTAATATGGCTCTTAGCAGGTTTAGAATATATTTAAAAAAAAAATATTAAAATCCCATAGTATGTTTGGGGTGGATACAAGTGTAGATGGATATCTGCGAATATCTGATACCAGCAGATGTGTAAATATTTTTATTTTTTCTAAAGCATTAAAACGACGTCGTTTTGAGATTTGAAAGAAAGAAATCAAAACGATGTTGTTTTGATGTCACCGTAAATTTCAATTTTTCATGGACACAGCATGCTTCTGTCTCCTTACGCCTTGTCTCCTCCATTGCTCTCGGCTCGAGTCTCAGCCCTCTCTTCATTTGTAACACATCAGTGCCTCAACAAAATCTCTATTTGCAAGCTTTTCACTTTTCGGCTGGCCTCCCATTCTTCTCGTAAGTCTTGCTATCCTTTACGTCTTTCTCATGTTTGTTTTTATGGTATTCAAATCTGTTAACATTTTCTTTTATTAATAGGTTAGATGTTACTATGTTTTGGATGTGGATAGGTTGATCCCGAATTGTGTTTTTATTTCTTTCTTGTACTTTTGTTGCTGGTTTTGGTAGGTAGGCAAGCGGTTGGATAAATTACTTATCTTTTTTCTGAAATCGCTTTATAATTCCACTTTCTGTGTTAAAAGGTCTGTGAAAATCAAAAGAAAGATACTTATCTTATAATCTTTTCCAAAGCTAGGCTCTTGTAATTACTACACAAGCAATTCTCACGCTTGGAAGTAAAGCCTTCCCAACTATTCAGATATTTCAAAGTAGCTTCTGGTTGAATGAATTGATGATGATGATCTCTATTGTAAAAGTTGGTCTGTAGTTCACCTATCAAAAATATGGAAAAAAAAAATTAATATGTTGTCACTGTATTTGTTTTTTTTTCAGTTTCAAATTCATTGTGGGTTCTACCTCCTCCATTGTTGCTTGCTTGCTGCTGCTGCAACTATCAGCAAAGCTTAGTGCTCACCACTCTTGTCATGTCACTTTGCATGTATATTATTTTCTAAACCACACAATATTAAGAATTAAAAGTTGAACAGCAACACGATCAATATTATTATTTTTTCTGAAAGCAGCCTTTCAGTAAGTTGAATGAGAAAGCACTTGTTATGCCAACTTTATTATAAATTTGATTGAACTTTCGAGAAGATTACAACATATACTTTGGCCACCTTTACTTTAAAATTTTTTAACAATAAGCCATAATCCTTCTGAAAAACCAAGAAGATGTAATGCATGTTAATGCACTAGTTAACAGTTTTTCTAAACTGAAGAAATTTTCTTCTATTAGTAAAATTTTTAGTGATTTAGTACAATCTCTAGAGAATATACCACGTTCATTGACATCTTTGGATGTGATACATTGTTGGAATATTTTTAATTTGCAAGGTTGTCTGTGTGCCTTTTTTTTTTCCTAACTTATTTAGGCATTGTTTCTATCTATTATTAATTAATTTACGAAAGCCTTAACCACTATTTTGTGTGAGAATTTTGTCGTTCATTATTTTTGGTAATTAAGCTTTTCTGCTATTTAAGTTTCATTGTTACCATGCATGTCATTTTGTATCATGCTTAATTAAAGATAAGTTATTGGTAGCTGGTGTTAATCAAATTTGTGTTAAACTTGTTTGTACAGAGCTTATTCATTGATCAAATAGATGTTGGAAATCTATTTTATTTGTTGAAAGATGGAGATTCATCTATCACAATCTAATGAACAAGTATATCTTAATGATTATATTTTTACAGAAAACGTGAGATAGATTTAAACTAAATTTCAATCACACGTGAAAAAATTACTAGCAAAAAGATGAGTAGTAGAAAGTTGACATCAAAAGTGTGGGAATACTTCGAAAGGCATGGAGTCAATGGAAATTGAAAAGCTATTTGTAAGTATTGCAAAAGGAAATTGAGTGCGAAGACAAGAAATGGAACCACCCATTTGCATAGTCATATTAAAGCAAGTCCAATATGAAGGCAAAGAACAATTAATGAGTCATTAAAAAGATTACATACTACACAAGTGGATGGAGAGGTCAAAGTTATTACATTTTCTTTCAATCAATAAAATTCTATGAGAGAGAGTACCCGTATGATTATCATGCATAAGTACCTATTAAATATACTTGAATACTATGGATTTAGAAAGTTCACTAGTACTCTCCAACCGATGTTTAAGCCTATCTCCTATAACACATTAAAAAATGATATCTTGAAAATTTTTTATTATAAGATAGTTAAAATAATGAGCTTGTTGGAAGTAAGTAAAAGTAGAATTGTTATCACCACCTATATGTGGACTTCTTGTTACCAACAAAAAGGATTTATGATTATAATGACAAATTTCATACATGACAATTGGATGATGCAAAGCCATATTATGAGGTAATTTCTACACAAATAAGTTTTTTGTAAATTTTTTTATATGTTTAAAATATAAATGACATTTTTATTTATTTTTATACATAAATTTTTGTACACACTATGTCCACATGCTGGTAAGGTGCTCTCTGAAACTCTAGTAAATTGCTTACTAGAGTAGAACATTGACAATAAGCTTTCTACTTTGACTATTAACAATTGTATTATAAATAACGTTATGATTGAGCACATTTTAGAAAAGTTTTCTGATAGTACACTTTTGATAAATGGGAAGTTATTTCATATATGTTGTGTTACTCATATATTAAATTTAATTGTGAAAGAGAGAATGAGTGTGATAAATGATAGTATTGAGAAAATTTATAATATTATGCTATATTGAACTCTACCCTTAAAAGAGAGAAAACATTTATTGCTACTGACTTGTAAATTGGACATTTAGTGTATTAAGAAGTTAGTTGTTAATGTTAAAACTCGGTGGAACTCCACGTAATTAATGCTTTACGTAGCTTTGATTTATAAAGATGTTTTTTTCTCATTTGAAATAATGAGATCAGTAATATAAATATTTGCCTAGTGAAAATGATTAGAGGTTTGTAAACAAAATATGTGATAGGTTTGAATCATTTTCTGAGGTAACTACATTATTTTCTACGACTAAGTATCGTACAACTAATCATTTTTTTCAAATATTGATGAGATTAAATTATCAATACATTAGTGGATGAATTATAATTGTAAAGAAGTAAAGTCAATGGTTAAAAAGATGATTGCAAAATTTGATAAATATTGGATTGTAATTATTGGATTAATGACTATGGCAACTATTTTACGTCCAAAATATAAGATAAAACTGATAAAGTATTACTTTTTTTTGCTATATGGAGACAATTGTGAAAGTGAGATTAAAAGAGTTCAAAGCTTTTGTTATGATTTGGTGAAAGATTTTTTATGTAAGTAAGGTGAAAAAAAATTGTTAAAAAAAATTATTAGTTGCTTCATCATTCAAAATTCATGCATTTCCCACAAAAAATGGAGCACGTTTAGCATGATTTGATTTATTTATAAACTCATACTCTAATATTAGCTACACTAAGTTTGAATTATATTACTATTTGGATGAACTTGTTATTCTAATAATTAAAGATTTTAATATATTGAATTGGTGAAAAGCGAATAGATTAAAATATCTTATTTTACAAACAATTACTAAAGATATTTTAGCCATTCCTTTTTCTGTAGTTGTATGAGTAAGCTTTCAATACTAGTGGTAGATTTGTATCTCTACATCGTAATAGGCTTCATCCAAAGACACTAAAACTTTAATATGTGTTCAAGATTGGTTATAAGCTAAATTTAATAGTAAAAAAATGTACTTGTATTTTTTATAAAATAATTGTCTTTATTTTTTTATGGCATTATTATTTTTAATTATTAAATTAATTATTTTTTTAATGATTAGCTTTAAGTTCTTTCACAAAATTAAAAATTACAAGTACTCAAACTATGAAGATGTTGTTGATAAGGTAAATTGATTATTTTTATTATTTATAAATATTTGTTCTTCATTTTATTATATAGTATATTTACTTTGTATGAATCATGTTGAGTGAGTGCTAGTTAAACATGAGTAAAACGAAGACGTGAATGGTAGTTATTGTTTTTGAACTTATGAGTTTGTAAACTTTTATTTTGGATTTATAATATTTATGTATGAAATTGTAAAAGAATTATATGTTTTTTAATTTTATGTTACATGCATTAATATTTTATATGAATCATGTATTTATTTTGAATTAATACTTATAATTTATAATTTTAATTAAATAAATAAATTTAAATTTGATATTTAATAATAATACAATATAATTTGAAAATACAAAAAAAAAAAAAATGTTAAAAGTCCATGAATATCCGTACAATTTAGTAATTATTAAAAATTGGTTTAAACGAGTTTAATACTGAAATGTCAAATTTTAAGTGAATTTAGTGTGAGTTTAGTATTAAATTTTCTTATTGTATACAAATACGAATTTAAAGCCATCCATCCCAAACTCGTATCCATTGCCATCCCTACCTTTATTCTTAATTTCTCTTACTTATCTATGTTTTGGAGAACACGTAAAATGACACAAAACTCTGGTTGGGTGATGTTTAACATTCTTGTCTTTTTTCTTTATCACCAATTATCTAGGTGTTGCTTGTTGGATGCCTAGGTGCTCAACTCTCTATTTATGTTGTTCTAAGGTCTCTTAAGAATACAAACTACTCCTTGATTTCTTCAAATGATCCAAGAGATTAATTTTTTTAAAATTTGAAATAGATTTATTAAGATTTATTGAGATTTAAGTGTAATTAAATATAATTAAAATATGAATAAAATAATTAATAATATAATTAATAATTTTTAATATAGTAAACTTTTATCTTATCATTCTTAGTAGTCGTAAATTTTTTTCAATATAAAATTTTTTCATATAAATACTTGTATTGTGTGATTAATATTTTTCTTCATCTATATCGTTTGCTCCAAGGGTTCTTGGGTGGGACTTAAAACTCCCAACAAGATAAATCACTTGTTAAATTTTTTTTCATTTCTAATTTAATGTCATGTCAGCCTCAAGAACAGGTATACTAATTATAATTGAAGCTTAAAGAATTTGATATTTAAGTTAAATAATTCTACAAGATGACTAATGGTGATTTAAATAATTCAACAAGATGTGTATACCATTACTTTTGTCAGGCTAAACCTAGCTAGCTAGAATTAATAAACCAGGGATACCTCTAATTTGTCAAGGTGTTTAATATTGAAAAAAAAAATGGAGAGCTTTGGTGTATTGGGCCCAACCTAGAGTCTGGTTGTACATTCCCAAAATCATTAATCGAGGCTTTTATTTTTTGAGCCATTAAAAAAATGGTGGTGATAATCTATTAATATTAGTCCAAGTCCAATTACCCAATATCAAATAGCATAAAAAGTAAAGAAAAAATTGAAAAACAAAAAAGAAATGAAGGACGATATTTGGGCATTGGCAAATTTTAGTTTGCACCAAATAAAACCTGACAAATATTTAATTTTAAAATTGATACTTACTTTACTTGCTTTCATCTATTTAGAGTAGAGACTACAATGAATTTGGGCCTATGTCCATTCTACTTGGCACAACTAGCCCTATTACTATAGTAGTAAGTCAGTCGCATACATTGCACGGCACCTATGCCTGTTGAACTTAGGTACAAGCATGGGATGGGCCATGTTGGACAAGAGCCCATAGACACGAGTCGCATTAAATTATAATGATGGTAATGGACACATGTTCATTAAAAAATAGGATGGGCTCTCTTTTATATATGCATGCACACAAACGTCTCTCCGATAAGGTGGAGATTATACACCTTATATTTACACAAATAAAAGTTCGAAGACCATAATATTTGTAATTGAGTCAAAAATGTCTCCCCAGTAAAACAAAGACTGTATGCCTAATATTTACACAGATAAGAGCTCCAAGGCAATAATTTTTGCAACTTAGTAGATTAAACAACAACTTCAAAAGATAACAATTAACGGCAATCGACAATGAAAATGGTGATTGATAGCTAAACTTTTTATTTTTTATTTAATTATTAGTAAAAAATAACTCAGAAATATCACAAATATTTATAGACAGACAAACAAATTATTTTATATTTAAAACCAGATAACTTTAGCTATAGCTAGAAAATAGTTAGGAGAGCATTGGTGATTTACCAAAAATAAAAATGTAAAGTTGAATTAAAGTTTGTTAAAAGAAAGCAACAATTTACAGTAAATTTCTTTTGTCAAAGCAACAATTTACAATAAATTTCTGTTGTCTTCTTGTGTTCAAAGGAGAACTCCAACCAAAGAAAGCAAATATATATATATTTACTAGTAGTTAAGGCAAAAATTTACGGGGGTTCGTGGGTTCAGCCCATTCAAGCCGGGGATTGGGATAGAATTGGCCGTGTTAGGCCTAACAAGTTGGGAATCGAGGATAGAATATGTCTTTGTTTCCATGATGGATTGGGGATGGGGATGAAAAGTCCTCTCAATCCCAACCCATAACTTGTAATTGTCTCATGGGCTGCGCTTTCGAAGTGTTTATGAACTAACCCATTTACAATTAATCCATTTACCAATTTTTCTTCAATTTAAAAATATAAACCCTGAAATTCGTAAATTCCTAATCTAACTCTCATTCTTTCGTCTCTTCCTCCCAGCTCTCAGTGTTTCATCTAATTTCTTGGCAAAACTTGTTTGAGATTGAAGTTGGAAATAGGCTTTGAGTTTTCTTCGGTAAAATTAATCATTGTAAGATGAATTTTTTTTATAGACTGAGGTAGGTTTGAGATTAAAGTTGTCTGTGAATTTTGAATCTAGGGCCCGTTGTTGAGCTCAATTTCATATATTTATTCGCCTTTTGATGCTTTGTTTATTTGTTACGTCAATCGCCTTCGATTTCGTCTAAAAATTTGATATCCAACTTACATTCGTGTAAGAAGTTATCTGTCTCCAACATTAAATTTAGAATATGTATAAGAATCACTAGACAAGATGCACACACACACGTATGTATGTTTTTTTGTATGTGTATGTGTATTAAAATATCTCCTGTCCGCTTGACTTTGTTATCTAGTTTTATTCCAGTTGAGTTAGCTTAATCATATATTTTACGAAAAAATAAAAGGGTTTCAATAAAAGTTCTTTCAGAACCATATCTATAAAATGAGTTTTCAATTCAATTATTATTATTGTTACCTGTAATAGTTGATAGATTGATATATAGTAAGACAGCTCACTGTCTGCATGCTTCATTATTGAGAAATGTCATGCAATATGAGGCAAACCAAGCTGAGGTGGGAGAATTTCCTTTGCTACACATATAATCAACTTGTCCTTCCTTTGTTGCTTTATTTTTCTCTGTTGCTTGTAGATTTGGTTTCCTTCACTAGTAATCTCTGTCATATTTCCTTCTGTCCCAGTGACATGGAATCGTTATCTTGATTACCAATGTATATAATATGTAATATTAGTAGTCTATTATATTCATGTCTCGATCATTCTAATTCATATTATATTTCTAATAAACGACAAAAACAGCTGTAGGATGATTAAATATGCTTGTTGCTTGGTAGCTACCGTGATGGACGTATCATCTTAAATTGCTCATACGCAATCAGTGAAGCTATAAAAGCCCAAACACTGAGAGATGCGTAGCTTTATATCAAATGCTTATTTACTTAACTATACTTGACTTTGGCCCTTTTGGCACATGGAATTATGATATTTAACTTCTCGAGACTGCCGAGATTAAGACAAATGAATTCAATGTTCAAAATCATGATTTACTTTTCATTAGATAATATTTTTGTTGAATGATGTATTTTTTTTAATTAGTCATATTTTTATTTTATTTTGTAAAAACAGCATCATCCCATTCATCTCAATTAATAGAAAGTGATGATAATGATGTACAAGACAAAGAGATGTCATTACAAAAGAAAAAAAGATTGAGGTCCATTGTGTTAGAACACTTTGAACAAATAAAAAGTGGTGGAATTAAAAAAGCGGTATACAATTACTGTAATATAAGTTAGTAGCATGAGATAAAGATGTTATAAGATATTTGCACAATTATATTAAATCTTATATCATACAAAAACAAAAGAATATAGTCTACTATACAAAGAAATTAAATTCAGTTATAGATGGTAAAGGAAATGTAAAGTTGGAGACATATTCTTTTCATCCTAATGAAACAAAGTAATTAATTGCAAAAATGATCATTATACATAGGTATCCTTTGAGTTGTGTGGAACAAGAATGGTTTAGAAAAGTTTTATATTTCCTTAACTCCATGTGAAAGAATGTGTCTCATAATACAATCAAAAGTAATATTATAAAAATATATCAATTAGAGAGTGCTAAAATATTGAGTTGTTTTGAGCATAACAAGAGTAAAATTGACATTACAACAGATATATGGATTACTAGATCACATACAAGAAAATATACAGCAATTACGGAATATTTTATTGATGATTCTTAAATTCTATGCAATAAAATTTTAAGATTTTTTTTTTTCGTTCAATATAAAAGTATAATTTTGAAATAATTTATATATTTTTTTTTTATCAAAATTAAAGTATTTTTTGTACGCGCGTGTGTGTGTGTGTGTGTGCATACTCCACACACAAGCAAGGTATTGTATAATGCATTGTTCAAATTTTTGGTGAACCTTAATATGGATCATAAGGTATCTGCCTTAACTGTTAATAATTCTTCAAGTAATCATTGCATGATTCAAATTTTATTAGAAGAGCTTGATAAGAGTGATCTAATTATGGGGGACAATTGTTTAATATTCCTTGTATTGCTCATATTCTAAATTTAGCAGTATAATTGATAAAATTCATGGTAGTGTTACATTTTTGACAACAATGCCTAAAAGGAAGGAAAAAATGTGATAAATTTCATGTAGATTGAATGTTTCATGTAGTAAGCAATTGGTGGTTGATTAGTTGACTAGACGAAACTTTATTTATCTTATGATTTCTATTGCATTGTAGTATAAAAGTATTTTTTTTTTTTATATTGAAATTTCTCGAAATACAATATAGAAGTTTGTCAAATGAGCAAAAGTGAAAATTAGCCTAAATTTTAATAAATAATTTGAAACTATTTTATCATATCACTGAGCTTTTTTGTGGTATTATATACCTTTTCTCCATATTTATGATATTAGATTGTCATTAGATGAGTGGCTTGAATCTACTTATAAGGAGATTAGGAAGATGGTACCAATTATGATATTAAAATTTGAAAAATATTTTAAAGATATTCATAAAATTTTAGCAGTAACAATGATGTTAGATTAGCGATCTAAAATTGAAGTTGACTAAATATAATTTTCTATGATATAGGGTGATGATTCATCATTTCAGATTAAGAGAATGAGTGATCTTTGTCATAATTTGATAAAAAAAAATAATGGATCAAATTTTGGATTATGAAGAGATACTATCATTGCAAGTAGTTCTTTATTTGGTCTCTCTTATTCTTTGGTGGCTTTTACTAAGAAACAAACTACAAGTAAAGTGGGGTTTAGAGATTTTTGGAAGCCACTGTGAGTGAGCATAAAAAGACCAAATTTTGAAACATATTTGGAAGAAGAAATTTTGCCTGACTCTCAATATTTTGATATTTTAAATTGGTAAAAAGTAAATAAATTTAAATATTCTTTATTATCAAAGATTGCTAGAGACATATTAGCCATAATAGTCACAATAATTGCTTTTAAGTTGACTGTTAGTGTGGTTGGTAGAGTTGTGAACCCATATCGTAATAGACTACATCCGCAAATAGTAGAGGTTTTGATGTATACTCAGAGTTGGTTACACGAAAGTATAAAATATGTCAATTTTTTTTTATCAATTTATAATTTTTTTTATTAATTTTGTATTGTTAATATAGATGAGAAGCCTATTTTAACATACATTAAAAATGTTGCTACCTCATTTATCCAAGAAGATGTTAAAGAATATTTAGAGGTAAAATTTTGGTTTATATTATTTACTACTAAATGTTACATGTTCTAATTTTATATTATTAGTAATTAATATAAACTAAACATATTTTTGTCGTGTACTTATTTTTTTATATTTCTACAGGTTGACAAAGAAAGTTGACAAGGATGTGTAATTTGGAACAAATAATGATTGAAGCTGTCCAAAAAGTATATTTTCACTGATTTTGTTAAGACAAAGTCTTTTTATTGGTGTGTTTTGCAAATCATGAATGATAAATTGATCAAATGTGTTATCTCATTTATTTCATTATCAAGTTATTTGTGTTACCAGATGAAATTGTACAAATAAACCAGTATGAATAATGGTTTCTTCACAAGAACAAATATGAACAGAAGAAAAGGAAATTGAAGGTGGAAAGTCAATTTATGCTTAACTGTAGTCTGTAATATTTTACATGAATCTGGTCAACTTTGCAATATACGTGTTTCATGATTAACCGTATGACAAGCAAAACATGCTGACGTTGCAGTTTTAGAGAAAGAACCCCTAATTTCATGCACGGATTGTTCTATTTTGTGTTTTACTTACATTGGAGACGTTTGATTTGAATTTTATTTCATGTATTTTTAATTTAGATATCATTTATTTATTATTAGTAATTTGGATATAAACTAAATATGTTATTTATTTTTTTGTTGGAAAAATATAAAAAAAATAAATTATATTATTATTATTGTATTGAACATATTAAAAAATAAGTTAATATATTTTAGAAAAATTTTAAAAATATATATTTTAAAATATATTTTATAATTTAAAATTTAAAAATTATAAAATCGGGACGGGGATCCCGGCCCAAACAGTGGATGTGGATGGGGAAGGCGATGGAAATCTCCGCTCCTTACCCGCCCCCATTGCCAACACTATTTACTAGATCACTACCATCGAACTGTGTCTCTTTGACAAGCAATGTCATCTAACTTATGTATATAATATATATATATATATATAGAGAGAGAGAGAGAGAGAGAGAGAGAGAGAGAATATAAGTAAAATCTTCTGAACATTGTAGACAACACTTACATTTTCTTAAACAGTACGCGTCTAAACCTACAACAACGAGAGAAACCAAGGGATTGTGAGTAAACTTGCTATTATTAACAAACATGTAAATGTTCTCTCTACAACTTGAATCGAAGTTTTTGGCTAGCAATTTACAGAGCCTTGTGAGAAAAGAAAATTAGTAAAAATAAGAGACTTTGACATGGGGTCGAGTTTAAACAACCGTAGGAGGAGAACTCAGTTATGATGAACACATATCAGAGATATCAGAGAGAAAGATAGAATGAATGAATGAAACGTGTTGGCTGTGTTCAACACAAGTTTAGTTGGGATGAAAATGGATTTTTTTTTTTTTTTTTCAAAAGAAAATCTACTTTTTGGACTTCGGATATTCTGGTTGTGGCTGCAGCCTGCAACAGCAACTGAGGTTAAGAGACCTTGTGAAGACCTGTTAACAATGAATAAAATGAATAAAAAAAATGAGCATATGATAAGATGTGGTATAAAAATGTATGGAACTTCTGTAATTTCTAGGTCATACTCGCCCACACTTTAGTTTGGTCGAAATCGATCGTTGGATAAGTTTAAAATTTGAGGCAAATTTAAATTATTTTTGTTATAGACACCTGAAATACTAGGTTTTGTAAATACAGTAAATAATATTTCTTCTTCTGTGTTCATCTCGTTGGGACTTTGCAGATACAAACAATAGAATGAACCAAATAATAGAAAAAACATGATTGCATGCTTTCAAAAATACTCTTTCTGCGAAAAGTTTTGACTTGGGATATTCTCGTAGTTGGAATATCTTTGATTGAGCTGGTTGTCAAGACTCGATCTTTTCCTTAAGACATCCTTGGCTGCTACAAATATAACCATATTCAAAGAGGGGAAATGATATGGTTTTGCTCTTACCACACACCTTTCGTTCATGGGTTAGAAATTTGACCGTCATTGATTTCTCTTGATTGACAAACTGCTGGTAATTACAGTTTACTCTAAAACGTACACTAATTAATATTTATTCTACTACCTTCTGACAAGGAATAAGTAACCTATGTTTATTGATAACCCAATACAATCATGTTTCGTGGACACTGTGTTCAATTAAGTCATGGTCCGATACAAAAACTTATCGAAAACCTAGCCAACGAGTAACAAGAGTAAAGTACAGAAAAATAATGTATGCACAGTAATATGAATGAAAGTTGTTTCGAAAAACAATGTCGAGCGCAACTTAATTTTCTGAATCCATGATTCATGTGGATCGAACTTTGAGCATGAAAAGGGACAGACCACTCCTCCCTCAAGAAAAAGAATAATATCCTAGGGTTGAGAAAATTTGACAATTATGATAACGTTCATGTGCGCTTGTCGTACATTTATAGTTATTCTATTGTTGGTTTTATACTAAATATTATTGCTAACATCACAAAATTAAAGGAAGTAATTTCTGGATCGTGTGACGACTCTGTAAAGTGACATTTTCCAACTGTTGGGAAGATAAATTAATGTAAAATGTAATTGATATCAACTTCTTTCTTGGTCACTGTACATATATGATTGTTGATGATTGACACCTGGCCAAGCTCGTAACCGGAGGCATAATAGCAGCATTAATTTAATCTATTCTTGAATTTGGTGTCTCCTTAATCTAAGGGCATGATTATAATTTCGGGTGAGATCGAATCTTATTGGTCTAACAAATCACACTCACGTGGGCATTAGCCAATAGCTAGTTGTGTTTACAGACAGACACCAAACTTTTAAGATTATTGGTCTCTTAACTGGCCTTTAACCTTTAGTTATGGACGTTATCAATAAAGTAGTCTAATTAGTGCTTTTAATAGTGATGAAACCAAATATGCATATTTCATATACTATACCGTATGTATATGCTTCCTTATCTTAATAGAATAATTCTTATTGGACATAAATACACTCACTTAGCTTTTGATCGGGTGTACGGATTGTTTGCCATTGGTTTAGGCCTGTGCAAGCGTGCCAAAACTTACCTCGATTGGCGGGTAGTGATTCTAGCAGTCTTTCACATGTGTGTCAGCCGCTTGCTTCAAAGACATTGTATTAGATTTCTTACAACTTGCATTAAAAAAACCCTGAAACAATTACAATATTAAAAGGATAAGCTGCAATTGATTCGATTTTTAATGGGTTTATATTCTTTAAGAACATAATCTTTTTGTTAAGCTGGTGTCGGGATCACCTAGAAAGTGAAGGAATGAATAGATTTTTAGTAGAAAAAATAGAAAGCAAAAGAAGCATTTTTCGACTATGCAATCTTGGAGAAGCTATCTCCTTTTGATCTATCGTTTACTATCTGCTTTAAAACCAAGTTGAGCAATTAGTTTACAATGTTTACTTGAAGCAATGCGATGCTTTTGTTAAAGGTACAAAGCAGATTGTTGTTAAAATTACTTTATATTAGGCAAATCGTAACCAACTACAAACTGGGAAAAACATTTACCACCAAGAAAATGTACACTAGCCAAGAAAGAATATGTCCTTTATATTTGGATTTGCATGAATCTGACTTCTTTTGTTTTTTTTTTTTTTTCCCAATTTGCAAACTTTTAACAATGCAACAAGTGCTTATTCTAACTCCAATGTTATGTCTGCCACGTGGAGAATCCACCCGGAGCTTTTTGGTTGCACGGCCATCTGAAAATCCAACAGTTTTTGAAATAGTTTACTTCAGAACGAGTTCACAAATTAATTAAAGCCACTTGAGAAATGCAAATGCACCACGTCTTATAATTAGGGCTTATAAACAATATCAAAGTGATCTACATCGCCACTATCTTGCATTCTCATCAATTTTTCTAATTATATTGTATTGGTATTGCAGAAAGTGGGGAAAAAGTCTCTTATCCAAGGAAGAAGTAAAAATGAAATAGATGGTAAACATTAATATAATGTAAAAGAGATATTCTGGTAATAAAAGGTATTTTGAGTTTAGAGTAAATAAATTAATTTTTTGCAAACACAAATTATGATATATTGGTTATTATGACTACTTTAATATATTATTATAACTTGAAAAATACGTCTGAAATAGATCTCCCCAAGTACTTTGCTGTTGAGAACCTCAGCGGAACAATCCTTCAAAGTCACTGTCATTTTCCCCATTAAGCTTTTGTACTGCTTACAAAACTCTTGATGACCATACAAAACACAAATTGAACATTTCACTAAAATTCTTCCTTTTGGGATCAACACAGTAAGTTTTTCTTCTAATCTTCTTCAGTCTTTAAGTTATTACTTAATAATCCTTGGCTTATTCACAAAAAAAAAAAATTTCTCTCTGTCTCTGTTTGTCTTGCAGAAACCCTAGAGTGCAAAAACAAAGGATGGGGAGAGGAAAGATTGTGATTCAAAAGATTGATAATTCTGCAAGCAGGCAGGTGACTTTCTCAAAGCGAAGAAAGGGGTTAATCAAAAAGGCCAAAGAGCTGTCAATTCTGTGTGATGCTGATGTTGGACTTGTAATCTTTTCAAGCACCGGGAAGCTCTATGAATTTTCAAGCACCAGGTTTGCATCATTTAACCATAACTTTATGTTTTTCTCTTCATTTTTATTACCATGGCTTAATGTTTAGAATCATCCTTTTGGAAACAGGAAAGGTTAAGTTTATAGAGCTTACGATTAAGGGTATCATTTCTGCAGAAAATTTTCAGCATGTCAAATATTGGTTCCTTGCAATTCTTAAGTAGATATCCTAAGACATAAAAACATCCCATTTATATTTCATATGTTTATAAAGATCTCTATTAAATAGGGTTTAGTTTAATAAATTTATAACAATTGAAACATGATAATTTCATCAAAACAATGAATGAATTTATAATGTTTCTATCTTAGTTCGTATACATGATATTTATGTATATAATATATTGTTAAAAAGTTAAACATGTCTAGTTTTCTACAAAATAAATGATTTATAATTCTAATATTTCTAACTAAAGTTATAATATATTATTTATCCACTGTCCAGTTTACATGCCTCTGCAAAATAGCTTAATTTTAAAAATTTGTTGAAAATTTTTTCTATAAAATCTCATACTAATTTTTGGATATACTATTTTTTAGTGTCTCTAGTTTACATAAAATTTTATAATGTTTAGATTTAAATTCTAAAACTAAAGATATGACCAAAAACGTGCACATTATTTACTGAACTCTTGAATTTCAACTTTTATAAAATTCAATGATTTTAAATGATTTCAATGCCCCAATGTTCTTCTAAAAACTCACAATACTTCATAAATAAGTATTATAATCCATACTTAAACCCCAATCCAACTGAAATCATAAAATTCACATAATCTATTTTTTAAACTCAATCAAAATCAAAAATTAATAAAGGAATCAAGAAGGAAATTATACTTTATGTCTCTTAAAGCTTGAATGTTACAAAATTAATAAGTAATTGAGTCTTGGTTGGCGAGTTTTTGAATGACAAATTTGTAATCTAAGGTTAGGAGAGAGAAGAGAGTAAAAAAGATGAAGAATAGTGAAGTTTTGTATAGTTTTTGAAGCAGGTTTGGCCCCAAAGTAACAAACTTGCTGTCTTTACCCATTTTGATTAGATTTTGCTTATAATTTGAAAAAGTATTTATATAGAAAATGTAACTCTTCTTGTTAATTTTTTAACGCATCAAAAATCGTCTTAATTTGAGGTTCATAGTTTAAATTATAGCCAAAACATCAAATTATATTAAGGAGCCCCAAAATTATACATTTTAATTATAATTTTTTTAACTACTTTAGGTCACTTTAATCTAATTTTATAGGACTATAACATACCTAAATCAACTTAAAATTGGTTAGATCAAAAAACAAAAAGAGGAAGTATGGACATCATAGCCAAAAATTTAGAATATAAGTTTATTTAGTAAATATCATAGTAATAGAATTATAGAATATTAAATCTTATTGTAAGATTTATTGATTAATAACAATCCAAGTAAAATTTTACTCAAGATTGTAGAAATGAAAGTAAGAAAACTTCTTTTTGAGATTTGATTCATACAAACAAGATAAGAATCAAAATCAAATATGTCATAGCCAATTAAAATATTTCCATGCAAAAGGCATTCCAAAATTATGACATGGTTTATCTAATTTTAATATTCTATTTTTTTTAGTAAAAATAGGAATAATCAAATTATAAACTTTGGATACAATAGAAATACACAATACTTTTCTTGATTGTTATTGACTAACACAAGAAGAATAGCCTGCAAGTATAGTTAACTTCAAAATGATCTCAAGCTGAAACTCTATTAATGTAGCAGTCAAGTAAAACAATATCAAATAATGCTAAAATAAGTTGCAAACGAGGCTTAAGTGTGACGGTGGGACTTGACGCAAATCATGGAACACTGAATTTTTGGCATAAGTGAACGACAATCAAGTGTTGACATATAATTAATTTTTAATGTATTTGTTTTCTTAGGAATGTTTGTTTAAGAAAGTATCATTTCGGCAGTCTTTGTTTAGGCAGTATTTTGATTTCAAGAGTAAGCCTAATTTCAGTATTGTTCTT
The DNA here is from genome assembly GCA_032402905.1 of Khaya senegalensis. Taxonomy (NCBI): domain Eukaryota; kingdom Viridiplantae; phylum Streptophyta; class Magnoliopsida; order Sapindales; family Meliaceae; genus Khaya; species Khaya senegalensis. The sequence continues at coordinate 6,163,857 of CP135532.1, forward strand.
ATGTTCATGACTATCCAACCCTTACTGTAAGTTATATGTTAATAGGAATAAAGAAAAATCATAAATTTACAAAGTTCATATTTCAAATGTTAAATATTTGTATTAATACATTGTTTGACAATTCATGGTTTCTATTCACTACCCTAAGCTTTATCTCGGATCCACCATCACTGGTCACTAAAACCAAGCCAAGGAATTCTTGTAACAGACAGTTGAGTTTATGGTGTCAATCAAACAACCCTTTTCCGAGGTGATACCTCACACCCTGTTGAATAGTATCTCCATCTTAATACTAGTGTTTCTTAATGCAAATAATTGTTAGCATCATGGTTAAATCCCTCATAAAAGTAGAAGAATACACTCAGAAGACTGTCATATAATGTGGAATTATAAGAGTAGAAATCTTGACTTAAAATTCTGTTAAACACTTTCAAAGGGATGATTTGAAACTCTGGTGGCTATGACAAGTTAAGCAAGTGATCCTTCAACTAACGTCTAAGAAACGTTTATCTAGGATTTTTTGGGAGATTTTATTCGTGCACAAAATTTTACATTTTCATTTCTTTTTTAAAGAAAATTTGATATTATTATTTAAATTTTATCATTTTAAAATTTTTAATTAAGTAATAATTTAATATAATTAAGAACCAAATTTAACTTAAAGATTTTGTGTACAAATTATTTCATGTAAACATATGGCTTTTGAGTAAGTGACAAACTTAACATATCTAGACCCCTTTTGGTTTAGTCCAACCAATGTGATTGTATGGTATTTGTTTCTACATGACAAACTAGCTTAATATCGATTTTGTACATGAGATGGAATGCTAAAGTTAATATTATGGTTGGAGCTATTATCATATAAGCCTTTGAGTTAAGTGATAATTTCATATTTTTTTCAAACCACTTACTTTTTAAACTTGATCTACATGACAAACTCAGTTGGTGTCGTTTTGCATGTGAGAACTAGTAGAACTTAATCTTTTATGCCGATCTTTATCCATCAACTTAAATTTAAAAGTCAAATTGATAACTTAAAGTTGTTTGTACTTCAATTTTTCATTTGAGATCACCAAATATTTAAACCATTCTCGTAAAGAACACTTTTTAAGAACCCTTAAATCTTTAATTTCCCTCGTATTCTTAAAACTAATTCTATGACTCCTCACCTGTAATGTTAGATTATTTTTATTTAAAATATTATATCTGTATCCTTTTTAAAAGTTGTAAATTCATAACGAAAAATTAATCATAAATCTCATTTATCAACATGAGTTTAAATTTGATATTCTATGGTGAAAGAGATTGTGATTTCATTTGGAAAAATGCCCAGATTCAAGAAAAAAAGCTAAAGAATTATAAGATAAAAATAAGTACTGCACAATTTGAGATCCAAATGCAAATAGGAAGACTTTGTAATTTATAGTATATTGTAGTCCGCATTGTTAGTTCACAACAAAAGTTTCCCATGGTCATACAATTTTACCATAAGAATACCTACGTGATTGAACACTAGCTGGGCTCTGTTGAATGGAATCAGGTACTGAGTGTGTGTATATACTTGTCGACATATAGTATGAAGATTAAGAAAAAGATAGCTGAATTATTTTCACTGTAACAATTGGAGTACCTCAGCTTTAAAATATCTGCTCAAACATGGAGAAAAACCAATAAATACTGAAAAACTGCAGAAAGGCATTAACAAGGTTGAGAGAATTTGCCTCTCCTAGCAAGGAAACTTGTTACGTTATCCTAATTGATGTCCAATTATTTTCTGGAAATTGTTCAGTTTGAATAATTTCTGGATAGCAGTCATAGAATCCAGTGAAGGGAGCAAAATTAGTTTCTTTCATAACCTGTTATGATTAGTGGCCTTTGTCATTTCTTCACCGTTTCACTATTACAAACTTCTCCTGTATCTACTGCCATTTTTACAGCATTGGCATCATCATATGATATACATTTGCTATATATATATATATATGGAGAGAGAGATAGATAGATAGATAGATATAAGAAATATAACTGTGCAAGAATCTAATCATTTTATTTCTCAACAGCATGAAAGCAGTTATCGAACGATATAAGCAGTTAAAAGAGGAGCATGATCAATTGTCCAATCCGCCATCAGAAGTCAAGGTATACATTTTTCATCAACATTAGTCAACCTGTGAAAAGTAGCATAGATGACACACCACTATTATGTTTATTATTTTGCTTCAAAAAAATATTAAGAAAAAATATTAAGTTTAAAGAGCGAAAACTTGGCAATATCCTTGAGAAGCAAGCATTCTTATTGTCCTCATTCAAGCAGCAAATTCATGAGTGATGTTAACTGGGCATGGCCTATTAAAATTAAGCCAACTTCTATATATGGTACTTTCCCGACAGTGTTGCGAAACCTTCTCAATGCAATATGGTGTATAAAATCTAATTACTATATCGCCTATAAAATTATTTGGTAGGAGTTTCTACTGAATTCCAATTTGAGTGTGATGTAAGACGAGTTTTCTTCCACATTTGGAGCGTATCTTACTTTATCATATTATCGTTGATTCATCGTTAAATTAGCACTTTTGTTCTTAATTTGACAGAATTGAGAAAAGGAAAAATAAATATCATAATTTTCATGCACTTAATTTCTTCTATTATGCGTGCTAGTTTTGGCAAAAGGAGGCGGCAGTCTTGCGGCATCAACTACAAAGCTTGCAAGAAAACCATCGGTACAGTCTTTTCTTCTTCATCTTAAAATAAATATCACTTTATTAAATTATTCGCGGAACTGACAGTGGCAGAGCAAAATGAATCTTATTATCTAAAAGCTAGCTGTTTCATTGTAGTCTTTGTGATTTACTTATATGTCTTATGCAAGATAAGTGCCAGAGAACAATATAACAAAACATTGATTCACCCATAAAGTCCATTGACATTAAAAAATCCTAAAGCAAAAGAAAGAATACCAAGTACACCAGAAATGGTGAAATAGATGAGATTCAATGGCCAAAGGGGCATCCAACTTGCCACCGAGCTGCATTGCCATCATGTAACCCATTTGCTTCTGTTCATTTATAAACATAAAAACAGCTCTAGGTTTTGTGTACAAACAGACACTAGCATCACTAGTTGAAAGAATGCACAAAACTCGCCTCAGGTAAACACTATTATATAATTCCTCTTGACTGCAAAAATTAAGTATTATCAGACATGCACCATACAAACCAAGCCTTTCTAGGTATGAATGAACTTTTTCTTGAGCCTGTCAGTCTTGCATCTTGTAATCTAACCAAAATGCAATCCAACCAAAACAAAAAAAAAAAACGAAATGAACACTTTTTATATTATAGCATTTATGAGCTTTTGTCGTGGCTAAGTAGCACAATCAAATTGTGATATAAACTATAGTTAAAATAATGATATATTGCAAGTAAATTTGAACACGGTTTGGCTTCCTTTAGCTCTATGTCTCTTATCCCACGGTGGTCTTCCTCCACTAGCAGATTTTTTCGGAAAACTCCGTTTATTCTGGCGTGGATGACAGGCAGTCCTATATTTCTTGGTTTCAATATGACTCCCTACGATAGTTGTTTCTATTTACTGTTATCTAAAAGTAGTTCAAGTTATTAATGACTAAACAAAAGCAAGAAACAACCCATCACGTGTGAAATTATAGAGAATTCCCTTTGAGATCAAACAATTCCATTGAATTGAATATTGTATGTGTGATGGCATCTACTATATGAGGAATATCAATGAATCCAATTATTGTAATAGCTCAGGAAACCTTTTTTAACATCTAGTTGGCTTCTAGAATTTATTTATTAGTTCAAGATCCCTCTGACTAATAATAATCACAAAATTAGTAGATTTGTTAGGAACAAAATGAAAATGGGCTAGGATTATGAATTTATAATCTATAATCTGACGTGAGTCGATTTTATGATTATAAAAAATTTCATTTTATTTATTTTATAACTATTTCTATTATAGTTTAAAAGTAAAGTTATAAAAGTATTTGTTAACACAAATTTTTAGTGAGACTCAAAAATTGGCAAATATTTTGCAAGTAGAGAATGTTAAAATTATAAAATTTAAGTAAACAAGTCACAAAGGAGATAGTTGAGTCAAAATAATTTCTTTTAAAACTCTATTTCTATCAAAAGATAATATGAATATTATACCATGTTCAATCAACACAAGAAAGGAGTTTCTCCTATGTGGAATTAGATAATATTTTTAGTGAAAAATAGATTATTTCCAAGTTGTTGCCCAAGTACTTATTATTTCTTCGATTATAATTGCTATCTTATATTAGGTTTAATTTTTCTCATTTTTGTATTAATATTTTAGATCTAGTTTTTCTCACTACTATCACAACTATCACTTCAAAGCCATTGCACCATGATATCAAACAAAGCCTAATAGTATCAAATACAAAACACAAGTCAAATGGCAAGAGAGTAGTGATTTGACAAATGTGAGAATAGTGGTGTTTCAAGTTATGTTGTACAGCTGTCATGGAAAATCTGAATGGCATGCCAATATGGCAAAGTCAAGTGAATTACTTATACTTAGTGGAAGACAAAATTTTGTTAGATTCATTATTTTAGTTGTACTATCAAGTGCAAGGCTCTTATAGTAAGAAGAAACAGATGTCATTGTAATCAAGTCTTAGAGAGCAAAAATAAAGAGCAAGAGGGTGGTGAGAGAAATCTGAGAGCTTTCTAATTTTTCTTCATTTCTTTCTTTACTAATTTCCTTCTTGGTTGTACTTTTGAGTTCTAGAGATTCAAGTGAAGTAATAAAAGTTATGTGCTGTTTTTGTCGAGGATGTAGGCTAAAAATTTTCTTGGCTGAACCACTTAATTGTTGGTGGAATGTATGTATAGTAGAATAGAAATTTGCAAAGTGAAGTTGGAGAAGAGAAGAAAATAATCTTAAAGTAAATGCAATAAATAATAACAAATAATAACAATATAATGTGTAGAAATAAGAAACAAATCTATAGATAACATGCTTCAAGTCACGTAACACTCGTTTTTCTTAAGATGTTATTTACCCCCACTAGTTTAGTGATGCACTTAAGTGAAGCAAATACGCATCTAAGATAAAATGAAGGACTTGTGTTTACCTGTGCTGTGCATTGACGAAAGTAAATTTGAATATCTTTGAATATTACAAGCCTACAAGAATTAATATTTTATTCCTATAGATAAACAAAACACTAGTGTTTTGATGCAAAAAAAATATAAATTTAATGTAAAAAATATTAGAAGAATAATGGGAGAAAATAAGAGAAATTTTGGTTGTTCTTGTTATCTTTTAAAACTTTATAGATATGTACACAATCTTTCATAGAGATATCTTTATTCATGGTATTCCTTCATTTATGGCCATTAGATAATCTTTAAATTTAATTTAGTATATAAATTAAATTAAAATATAAAATAATACATTGAATGGTCATATCTGTTCAGTCCAAGTCACGACTTAACACTGCAGCGTCACATATTATACACAAAACAGAGTGTCAAATGCTGTGGCCTAGCGCTGCAACGCCAAAAACATGTTGGGCGCTGTAGCCTATCCAAGTTATTGCCCCATTCACAATACATGCATAGGAAACATGAAAATTTTGGCCTTTTATGCATAAATGAAACTTTTGGCTTTACTTGTCTATATATACTCACACATCCATGCATACTTGACTTAGAATTATATGGTCATGAATGCATGAATAATATTCCCTTCATGTATACACTTATATATACATTATTTTAAAAATTATTTCCAATAATTCCCCGTCATTTTTAAAATAGATACATTATATTTAGAAAATTTTCTTGCATAGATTTAGAAACCTTATGCATAAATGAATATGTCTTTTAGACTTGAATCTTCATTTAGTAAAAATATATCAAAGTTAATTAAGTAGTATGATAGGCAAAACTTTGAACTAACTATCTTATATAATTAACTAGACATATCTCACACATAAGTTTTCTTATTCTTAGATATTCTTTTAACCGACACGCAGATTGGCCTTATGTCTTTTATCCTGTTTTCATGAGTGCTCTAATAATCAGTCAAGTTACATAGAATGCGACACCATCTCCGACACTCACATAAGTGGACTTAAAAATGCCCTGTAACTAAGCATTTTAACATTTTTATGTTATAAGTCTATTAAAAATTAAATAGTTTATCCTTTCTTGATTCATTACAAGTACCAAACACTTTATCTTTAGGACGCATTTATATATTATAGTGTTTGCAATCACAACTTATAATGTACTTTAGTTATTGAACTTAAGATCTTGATGTTTTAAGTGTTAGGTTGAGTTTTCATAATTGATAATATTTAATATTGGCTTCAGTACTATCTCCTTTGAAATTTTCAAGTTAATATCCCTTACAAAGCCTTTAGTTAAGAGGTCGGCCAAATTTTGGCTATATCTTATAAAGTCAATTATGATTACTCCTTCAACAATCATTTGTCTCACATATGCATGTCTGAGACCAATATGTCTAGACTTACCATTATATATTTTACTATATGCTCTTGACAAAATTGCCTCACTGTCATAACGTATAGACACTGAGGACATTGGTTTTGGCCATATAGGTATCTTAATTAACAAATTCTTTAACCATTCAACTTTTTTACTATATGAAGCTAATGCTACAAATTCTGCAACCATGGTAGAATTTGTTATACATGTTTGTTTCTTAGAACCCCAAGAAATAGCACATTCACTAAGAATAAATATCCACCCACTTGTAAAAGTATGACCATCTTGATGCGTTATCTAGCTAACATCTGAGAATCCTTCTAATATTGAAAGATATCTAGATTATTATATACCATAATCCATTATATGTTTCAAATATTTTAGAATTTTATATACTGCTTACCAATGCATGTTACTTGGATTACTAGTATATCTATTAAGTTTTTCAATAGTAAAAGCTATATTTGATCTTATACACGTCATAACGTACATAAAACAACCAATAATACTAGCATATTCTAATTGAGCTACTGCTCTTCCAGTGTTAAAATATAGTTTTATGTTTGGATCAAAAGGTATTGTGACAGACTTGCATTCAAAATAAATAAATTTTTTTAATATTTTCTCTATATAATGAGATTGAGTTAATATTAAATTATTATCACTTCTGATAATTTTAATACCTAAAATAATATCAGCAAGTCACATGTCTTTCATATCAAAGTTAGATGACAACAATAACTTAATGATTTTAATGCTATCACTATCAATTTCAAAAATTAGCATGTCATCTACATATAAACAAATAATTACACCTTTATTACCATAAAACCTACTATAAACACATTTGTCTAATTCATGTATTTTAAAACTATTTGATACAATTACTTTATTAAATTTTTCATGCTTCTATTTTGGAGATTGTTTAAATCTATATAATGACTTAACTAATTTACATACTTTACTTTCTTGTCCAAGTATGACAAAATCTTTTGGTTGTTCTATATAGATTTCTTTATCTAACTCTCCATTAAGAAAAACTATTTTCACATCCATTTGATGGATCTCAAAATAATAAATAGAAACCAAAATAATTAATATTCTAATAGTAGCAATTCTCGCAACAGGTGCATAAGTATCAAAATAATCGAGACATTTACTTTAAGTGAAGCCTTCTGCTATTAACTTTGTTTTGAATTTTTCTATTATTCCACCAACTCTCTTTTTCTTCTTAAAAATTTATTTACAACAAATAAGTCTTGATTATGGTGGTAAATCAACTAATTTTCAAGTTTTATTATCCATTATAGACTCCATTTCATTATTAATAACCTCTTTCTAAAATGCAGCATTTTAAGATTTCATTGCCTCTTCATATATGAAAGGATCAAATTTTATAATATGTGACAACATGGTTTGTTTAATATGTGAATTTATAGTGCCTTCTACTAAATAAACAATGAAGTTTTGTTCAAAATCCTTTTTAATTTTTATTCTTTTACTCTTTCTAAATTCAATTTCTTCATCTAAGGTATACCTTTTATTAATCTCTAAAAATTTATTTACTTTTTCTGAATCAATACTTTTAGAAATAGTAAAAAATCTATTTTTATAAAATATAGTATCTTTAAATTCTACTATTTTATTAATTTTTATAAAATCATTATGTTTTATTACTAGAAATCTATATGTTTTATTCTACATATCCTAGAAAAATGCATTCAACACTTCTTTCTCATAATTTCATTATTTTAGGTTATGGTAGTCTTACAATAGCTCGACAACTCCAAACTCTAAAATATGAAATATTTGGCTTTCTATGATTTTATAATTCATAAGGTGTAATATTTGATTTCTCATTAGGCACCTTATTAAGGACATAACATGCAGTTAATAATGCTTCACCCCAATCTCCTTTTCCAAGACTTGAATTATATAACATTGCATTCATCATTTCAATGAGTGTCTTATTCTTTCTTTCAACGACTTTATTTTATTGTGGTGTGTATGCAAATAATGTCCCATGCACAATGCCAAATGTTTCACAAAATTTATGAAAATAATATTCACCTCCTTTATCACTTCTAAGAATTTTAATATTGATATTATAATAATTTTTAACTTTAATTATATATATTTTAAATTTATCTAATACTTCATATTTAGAATGTAAAAGATACACAAAATAATATTTTGAATAATCATCAATAAAAGTCACAAAATATCTTTTACCACCTTTAGTAGATGTGCTATACATGTCATATACATCACTATATATCAATTGCAATAATGAAATTTCTCTTTTAACCTTTGGAAATGAAGTTCTTGTAATTTTAGATTGTGCACATACTTTACGTTTTTCATACATGTCATTCTTAAAATTAGAAATTAAATGTAAATTAGTCATATCATGTATTCTTTTAATATTAATATGTCCTAGACGATTATGCCATAAAGATAATGAGTCAATCATATAAATAGAAATATTAAGTTTAAATATTCCCTCATACATATATCCCTTTCCAACAAAAGTTTCACCCTTAAACAATACAAACTTATTTGACTTAAAAGCAAATTTGAAACCAAACTTATTTAACAGGCTAGCAGACACAAAATTCTTTCTAACTTCTGGTACATGATATACATTGGTGAGAGTTAACATCTTTCTAGAAGTAAATTCTAGTTGCACATTGCCTTTTTCATTGATTTTTGCTGTGAAAGAATTTCTCATGTACAGTACATTTTCATCCTTCATATTTTCATATGATGTGAAAAAGCTACGATCCTTGCACACATGTCTTGTTGCACCAAAATCTATCCACCTTGCTTCATTATCTTTGAGAATACTCATCTCGGATATCATAACCATAAAATTAGATGTCAAACCTTCTTTTTGTTTCTTGAGAAATCGACATTCTCGTTTATAATGGCCAGGTTTCTTACAATGATGGCACGCGCCCTTTCTTTTCTTCTTGTGTTGATTCTCCTTAAAGTCAAATTTTCTCTTTTGATTGCCTTTAGAAAGATCAAAATGCTTAAACTTCTTCCCTTCCTCCACCACATTAATTTTAGAGGACATTGAGTTTAAATCTTTAAAACTATTAAGTATAATCTCCTCTTTAATACGATGGTTTTGATCCAACTTATCAAAAATAATCTTTTCCTTCTTATGTTTAAAAATTTCTTTTATAGTCTTTCCAAGAAGGTGGAAGTTTATCAATTATAGAAGAAACAACAATAGACTCATCCATCTTCATGTTAAATTGGTTGAATTTATCAAATATATGCATTATTTCATGATACTATTCAACCACACGCCTACTGTCAACCACTTTAGAAGTCAAAAATTTCTTACTTGCAGTGTCTTCCATCATATACTTTGCTTCCAACGCATCCCAAATAACTTTGGTTGTGGCCTTGTTGTGGTATTGATCAAAGAGATTGTCAGATATTGCATTGCAAATGTGTCCCTTGCACGTATAATCATCTTGTTCACACTTTTGATGTTCTCTTATTTCTGCCAATGTCTCATCTTCACATTCTTCTGGTTTTGGTGTAGTAAAAACAAATACTATATTAAGGCTAGCTAATAAGAAATGCAACTTCTTCTAC